>JAQQPU010001939.1:4530-29802 GCA_029168905.1 Artemia sp. Kazakhstan ARC1039 | reverse complement strand
TTGAGCCGGGTCGCTCCTTACTTACAGTTCGTTACCACGAACTGTTTGAAAATGTGGAATTTTCTCCTTTTTTTGCCAGAAGAAAGATCACGGATGCGTTTTTTTTTGTTTTGTTAAAGTGACAAAAAATTGGAGGGGAACTAGACCCCTCCCCCGCCCTTTTTTCCCAAAATCATCCGATCAAAATTTTAAGATAGTCGTTTTGTTCATCGTAGTTAAAGGCCCAATAACTATGCCTTTGGGTATAAAATCCCCCCTCCACAGCCCCAGAGAAAAGTCTAAGTTATAAAGTTTGCCCATTGTTTACGCATAGTATTTGTATTGGGATGTATGAATACATTTTTGTGTGGAGGGAGAGGGACAAATTTTCTGCTGGGTGTTTTTTCAAGGGGGAATGTGAACTTGTCATGGGAAATCATACACTGGGGGAATTTGGCAGAATTTTTATACAAAATTCTTTATGTCTTGCTTTCTCTTTCCCGTCTCAATTTTACGCGCGGAGTGATTAAGAGTAATTGCCCGGGTAAATTTTTACCAGGATTGAATTGTCTAGAGGATATTTCGTGGGGAGGGGGCTTCTCCGTGGAGGTGGGGCTAGATTTCCCGGAATTATTTGAAAAACGATCAGAAATTAAATAAAAAAATAAGTTTTTTTCAACTGAAAGTAAGGAGCAACATTAAAACTTAAACGAACAGAAATTATTACGTATATGAAGAGGGTTTTCCCCCTCCTCAACACCTTACTCTTTACGCTAAAGTTTTTAATACTTTTAAAAAGGCGCCTTAGTGTTCTAATTAAACGGCCCAGGAGTCATTCTTAAAGAATTGGGACACAATTTAAACATTACCGTAAAGAGAAAGGTGTTGAGGAGGGGCAACCCCCTTCATATACGTAATAATTTCTGTTCGTTTTAAGTTTTAATGTTGCTATTACTTTTTGACCCCTGTGGCCAACTTTCACAGTTGGCCCCAGGGGTTATGGTCTCACTGTATCGTAAAAAGGAGGGTGGAAAGCAACACATAAGAATTTTATAACTAGATGGTGGCTATTTAAATATTACTTTCCATAGTTGACCCCATGGGCCATGACCCCATTGGATAGTATTAGGGATGCTGGAAAGCAATAAACGCGAATTTTACTACTAGAAAATTCTGATTTAAACAATAATTTCTACAGTTGGACTCACGCTGAAATAGTATTTTGTTAAGGGCAATGAAGAAACGCTCAATGATGGCAAAAACAACTATTTATAACTAGTCTCGTTCGATATATGGAAATTTTTATAAATCGATACTACCACCATCAATATTCGATTCAACAAAATTCTAAAATCGGTATTTTCGAGTCATTTTCTCTTCTGATAGCCTTTCTTTTGGATGAGTTAAATAAGAGAAACTTTTGTTTAAAATTTCAAGCAACATAAATCAAATGACTATACATCGGTTTATATTAAAAGCGAATCGCGAATACCCAAACATGGAACTACCTGGGCAAAAAAAGTAAACAGCAAGTAATTTTCTGCTGTTCCAAAATCGAAGAATGCCATCATTTTTGCCGAAGTTTCGACGTTTTGCCAAGATCGTTTCGACATGGCAACTATGTCGGTCTTTAACAAATACATGCATTTCGTTCCATCAAAAGAGTTATCTTAAGCTCGTTTCTGAAAGTTCCTCAAAAACACAAATAACAAAACAGAGAACCCGCCCAGTACCACTTGCAGCCCTGAGGCAATTGATGCAAAGAAGAAACACTTGAAATGGACTGAAAATGCTAGATTTTTGGACCATAAATCCAATTATAGTCATGAGTCGAAGTTGAAAAAAAATCAGGGAGGTTTCCTCATTGCCCTTTCGCCTACCAGATCAGGCAATAGATTATAATTTGTCCACTGTTTTGACAATTTCATGAAAGTGCCATTTTCAGAAATTACCTCATTCTCTGTATAATAGAAGGACAGTGTTGTTTCTCCAGAGAAAAAGATTTTACTTGTATATACATATACACCAAAGCTGTAAAACCAACTAACCAAGCCCCGCTAGTTCAGTTGGTAGAGCTACTACTACTAACAACTCACTGCAGCACCAAGCCGCCAGAGGTCAACACAGCTATGTACGCTCATCTTCCATCTCAGTCTATTCAAAGCCTCCCTTTCACACCCATTCACACCCGTTCCCATTTCCTTTAAATCTTTCTTTATGACGTCCTCCCACCCCAGACTAGGACGACCTGCTTTCTGTTTAGCCCTAGACGGTTGGCCGAAAAGAACAATCTTCGGTAACCTGTCATCCTTCATCCGCACAACGTGCCTTAGCCACCTCAGCCTTTCTTGCATTATAGCTCTAGAGAGCGGTACTTAACCACATTTTTCGTGCAGCCTATTGTTTGAAATACGGTCAGTCAGCCGGGTACCCAGAACAATCCTTAAGCAATTTCTCTGGAAAACATCTAGAAAATCTTCATCCGCTTTTCAGAGCGCCCATGCTTCAGAGCCCTGTCATCCACTGTCATTTGACCACTGTCATCACTGTAGCTTCTAATATTCTAATCTTGGTTTGCAGACTTATCTTCCTATTCTTCCCAACTTTTTTTTAACTGTGAAAAAAAAAACACCCTGAGCCTTGGCTATTCTACTTTTAACATCTTCACTACTCCCACCATCTTCACTAATAATGCTACCAAGGTAAGTGAAGCTGCCCACCTGATCAATCTTTTCATTACCTAACGTCACCTTTTCATCTTCACTTACTCCTAGACTTAGTGACCTAGTCTTCTCAACATTAATTTTTAAACCTGTTCTAGCACCCTGAACTCGCAAAACCTCTAAAAATTCATTCCTTCGCTCACACTTTCATCTAGGATGCTTAAATCATCAGCATAATCTACGTCTAGGACACTTTTTCCTCCCCATTTGATTCCGCGGTATCCCATTGCCTTTCCTGTGCTCCTTAAGACAAAGTACATCAAAATAATCCATATAAAGGGGGAACACAACTCTGCTTAACTCCTGATTTAATACAAAACCAGCTGCTAACCTCATTTCCTACCTTAACCGCAACAGTGTTATTCTCGTACATAGCACTAATCACTTTAATGTATTTTTCTGGTATACCATACAAGGATAAAACCTTTACTAAAGCTCTTCTATCAACAGAATCGAACGCTTGCTCATAATCTATAAAACTGAGGACCAAAGGTGTTTGAAAACTCAGGCACTTCTCAATTATTAACCTAAGAGTAAAAATTTGGTCAACACATCCTCTACCTTTTCTAAAACCGCACCGTTCTTCTCTAAAACTTTGTCTACGGCATCTCTCAGTCTAAAAAGTATCATATTATCAAGTAATTTGCCCTACTCTCTGTCTATGTACCCCATCCTTCCTGCCCGAGTAATCAAATTATATATCACCTAATTTCACGCTTCCTACCCCTGGGATATGAGTTTCTGAAACTCCTAGTAAGTCCAGTTCGAATCGTCTGAATTCGTCAGTCAAAATGTCGATACGATGGTCATTTTTTGACGTCGTAACATTCCAATTTTCATGTTCTTTAAATCATTGAAATTATTTCAGCCTCAGGAAAAGCAATGATCCCGGATACCAGTGCAGGACGGGGATCACATATCTTCTCAAGTCTACACCAGCCTATCCTGTTTTGTTTCACTGCTGGGAGATCAAGTTCAAACTTTCAGAGAAAGTTTCAACAGGGGAGGGGCAAGATGACTTTTAATTTTGCCTTTAAGATGTGGAGGGGGGTATATGCTACGTTTTATCATTTTTACGCTTATCGGGAAACATACTTTGCAGCTAGCATTAACTAAATAATGTGACCTTTATCCTTTTTTTCTGCAATTATCGTTTCATTTTCTCGCGTTTTAACATGATTGTTACTTACTAATGTCGGGGTGACTTAAGAATCTTAGCAAGGTGGTCTAGACCTTGGGGGAAAAGGGGTGTACAACAAAAAATATCTTTAAAATGTAATTTATACGAATAACTATCGCAAAAATTTCAAAATTTCGGGGGAGGGGGGGGGGGCAAGGCTCCCTATGTCAGTGCTTGGATGAGAGTGAATGCATACTCAAAACTGAGCCATTTAATTTTGACAGGAAGACTAAGCTACGTGAGTATACAAGAGAGCTGCAGGAAAAGGGTTGCAGCTAGGAAATGTTACATTTGATCGACTATTAGTAAGTTTTAATGACAGTTTTAGTCAAACAAAAGGGGGATAATGACTGTCCTCTTTTCATCTCCCGTTGGCGCTCTTGATCTAACTAAATGTTTTTTTGTTGTTTTTTTATTTGCTTGAAGTTGCTCGTTTTGCACTGCGGACAGATCGTGTGCTTAAAAACCACCCCAGGGTAAAATACACATATATAACTTTCATTATTTCAAGAAAATTGCGAAAAGAAACACTAGCTTCTAATGCTGAAACTTTACGCACATGGCAGTTAAAACCAAGGAAAAACAGATATCACATTGAAACCAAGAAAATCAAAGACAAGACATCAAAAACGCACCTAATAGACATTTAGAAATTCCTTTTTTTTATCAGACAAATATGCAAATCATGAACAAAATCAAGTATTTTAATGACACGCCAATTGACTCTCACTCAAAACAGAAGGCAGTAGATTTCAAAACCTTCATTGCAGATAGTCATTATTTGGCAGATGTCCAAGGAAACTATTCTCAAGAAAAAATACACATACGATTACTGAGACATCTAACATTTAAAGAAATTGTTAAAATCGAGAGTCAAAACTATGAACTCTAGACGTGAAGGGTTACAAGATAGGTCATGAGGTGTTGAAAAACCTTCCAAACATGAAACTACGAACCGTGAACGAACCGTGTAACATACCGCTCATTAAAACACTTGGTAAACTAGATAAGCATAAATGCACGCAATTTCAACATTTCAGATGAATAAAAAATTCTCTATATCGGAGTAGTGCAGTACTTAAAAATACTACAGACCATTCTTCACTAGGTTGTCCCTACTAAGGTAACCATGATCCCAGTTTCGACCTTATGTGCAATTATACCATTAAAGTAGTTCTTTCAGATATAGGCAGCGCAAAAAATAGAGGGGATATAATGAGAGCAAGTACAAACAGAAGTAAGCTAAAAAGAGTTCTGTAGCTTGAAACTTTTTAGGGGAACTGTTGGCACTTCCGTTGCACCCTCGAGAAGTTCGCTGAATGTAAGATCTAAGAAAACCGGTTTCATAGCCACAAAGACAAATGATGGTGACATAATGCATTGTATTCGTATAATTTGGGCTATATTTGTACATTAGGGGGGATGTGGGGGTAAGGTTAGGTTACTTTACCCCCACCCCCTAAAGTGCAAATATATAGCCCAAATTATATTATTATATAAACTTAAGTATTATATTTTTATTGTATTTTGGTATATTTCATTAGGATTGCTACACTAACTTCACTTCTCGAGTGTGTCCTGGCTAATACGAAAGTGCCGAACTGTTTTCTAAAAATTTTAGATACTTTTAATAAAACTCCGAACCCCCAACTTTAAAATGCTGATACATCCCAGAATATAATAGGTTCTTGTAGAATCGACATTTGAAACAACGAAGCCTTTAACAACGAAATCGATGACTGTAGGCTTTTTCCGCCAGAAGTCAGAATCGAAATCTGACATACTTTCAAATATCGTTCATAAGTGGCGCACTCCAAAATTGGCGGAACCGTGCCGTTCGTGGCGCGGCGGAAGTATACCGCGTGTAGTAGAACAAGTGGCACTCTAAAATGCAGCCAAGTAGTGGAGCACCGGTGACCATCGGTCAGTAGTGAGAAAAAACCCTTAACAGAGGAAAATTGGTCGAATACATTTTTTATAATCTCTGGGATTTTATTATGTTTAGAGTTGGCTTGGATAATTGTCGGTTATTGGAAACACACCCAAGAAGTGAAGTTGGGTTAATCCTAATGGCAAATAACAAAACATAATGATAGCCCTCCCCTAATGTGTTAATATATAGCCCAAATTATACAAGTCCAATGCATTCCGTCTAAGTCCAGTGCAATTGTATCATCCATCACTTGTTTTTGTAGCTACGAAACCGGTTTCCTAAGATGTAACCTAAGCGTAATTCTTGAATGTGTTTCTAATAACCGACAAGTACATTGACCTGTTTGCAGTGCTAGACCACTTGACAGACTGCACCAGTTTCAATGTAATTTTTCAGCTGTTTTCTAGAACTAATGTTCACTAGAACTTCAAAAATAAAAATTCCAAAATCTTTGGCTTAACAAAACCTCTACCTAAATAAACCGTTGAGATACGAACAGGTTTAGGTGAAGATTTACACGCAAACTGGAGGGTGGGTGAGAACTAATAACTCTGTCATTACCCCTAGCATATTTTCAAAGTTGTAAAAACCTGTCCTTATATATATTTTTTTTCTTTCCAAATAATAACCGTATTTGGATTTTTTGTTGAAAATTGTGACCTCTCCCACCCAACAATCTAGCACATATACCAGGGTACATAAAAAATTCTTGCGTCAAGCCCTCATTTGCTTTTAAAGACTTCTTGCAACACAGATTCATTTATAAGAAGTAAGCAAACATAACTGAGCCTTTAAAAAAATCGCAGCTTAAATGGCAGTTAAAATTGAAAATATTAGTCTTTCTTTCAGTGAAAACAAAACGGTACACAGTTTTAAAGAATTAACTGCAGCCCAAAACCCCAAGGCAGCTACAACCCCTCACCCAGAAACCGGTGTTTTTTTGCAGTAAAGCTTAATTAAACTTATTGCTTGGCATACGTTTAACTAATTACAAACCACTATTCATTTCTTTAAACCAAAATTTTTACTAGCTGGTTTATAGAGTATGGACGATTAATAGTGTATTTTTTAAAATACTCCAAATTGACAATCTAATTTTCAGAAAAAATGCAATTTGATAGTGTTTCAAATTATTAACGAATACATTAAGCACTTGAAATAATTTCCAATTCCTCTTCGAAGTCTTGACTGAGCCTTGGACGTGAAATTTGTAGCTGCCTTCGAAAAAAAGAAGTTTTCCGAATATGATTATGGCGGTTTTTCATAAAAAAAAACTTACTATAATTTGATACCTGGACGCAGAGGAAAGCAGCGAGAATTCCATAATGATAGCCAAAACATAATGATAGCCCTCCCCTAATGTGTTAATATATTGCCCAAATTATACAAGTCCAATGCATCCCGTCTAAGTCCAATGCAATTGTATCATCCATCACTTGTTTTTGTAGCTACGAAACCGGTTTTCTAAGATGTAACCTAAGCGTAATTCTTGAATGTGTTTCTAATAACCGACAAGTACCGAGAACAAACCAGTTTGTTCTCGAGTTTTACACAGCGTAAACTTGAGTTAGTGGCGCATAATACACAAGCACCAAAATTCCTTTCCCCTACGGAAATAAAAAAAAAAACTCAAATTTGGAAAGTCTTATTTTCTATGGGGGGGGTCTTTCCCGGGGGGGGGGGTAAACGCCGGCCACCCTAATTTTTATACCTGCCACAATTTGCAGTATCTCGAATGCTTAAACAAAAATTTTTGTCCAAACAACTGGTCCTGAATAGCACGGAAACACTCCGTGAAAGTCAATGTTAATGAAAATAATCTTCAGATTCAGTTTATCAAAAACCCTTCTGTAGAGGTTTCAAGTTCCTATCAGCAAAAATTTGGAATGTTGTATTTTTTCCCAGAATAAATATCACGGAAGTGGGTAATCCGTCCCAGTACCCCCACCACTTTCTTTAAATTTCATTCAATGCACAAATTATATTTTCTTTTTTGTTTGCCTAAAAACGTTGCTTTGCATTGGGCTATCTTTTGAAAACCTGCATGATAGATGCTACTTTGATTTTGGAATCAGACAAGGAAGATATTCTAGTGACATCTTCTACAGAAGAACAAGAATGAATAAACGGAAACGTTGTATTTGAAAGATATCAGAAGCCCACGCTCAGTAACATGTGCCGTCGTAGCTTTCTGATGAGAACAGGAAAAAATGAACTTGGGCTTGGAAATTGCGCTAAGAAAGCCTGGCTGATCGATTAAAATTTCCTAACCAAAAGAAAAGGTCCCTTTCTCTCTCTTGCAAAATGAGGAACAATGGTGAGGTCTACTTAGTAAAGCAACAGACTGTAATACTAGAGAGAAAAATGAAAGAGAAAAATACTAGAGAGAAGAGACCTCAAACATACAAAATTACCAAAATGCTGAACTTACAAAAAAAACGTCATTTATGTATAAAGTCGGTAGCAAACATGATTTTGAAATATTTTAATAAAGTTTAATCTTTATTAATTTTCAAAAATTTTGATAAGTACGAAATTTTTTAAAATTTTAATAAAGATTTAAAAAACGTTTTAATAAAGATTAAATACTTCAGTCTTATGTGCAATCATACAAAGAAGTGAGGAATGAGATGAATACCTTAGACCAGTGGTTCTCAAACTGTGGTACGCGTACCCCTTGGGGGTACGAAAAAATTTTTAGGGGGTGTGCGACAAATGGATGACAATGAAATTTCTCATACCACACAAGATTTGCGTTTATGCGGTGCTGAGACTATGCAGATTAACCTTGATACTAAATTGTAAATAAGTCATAAAAAAATTTGTGCTACCATATAATTTTCAATTCAAAAGGAGCATCAAAATAATAAAAACTCAAGTCCAAAATTATTCTGATTCAGGGCCTTCACATATTGGCCATTAAACTGCTTCGATAGTTCTTTATTGGCATCTCGTACTCGACACATAAGAGTCTGTTATTTCGAATGGATGTTCTAAGATATCTCCAAAAAACAACAGCAACAGCAACAGCAACTAACAACAACAGTACATCCAACAAACAACGATAGTATAACTAGGACACGCAATAAGTCAATATCGATATCGAGGATGTCACTGCTGCCAAAATTTACATTATCGCTGATTTTTTTCTCATCTGGGATCGGAGTAATCCAGTTTATCGGGGATTGAGAATCTGTAAATACAGCCTCATTACTTGGTGGTCGGTCAAATCCTTGACATTTTGAACAAAAGCTGTCGTTACTCAGCCCAGAAGTTTCCGTCATTATATTGCTTTCACCCAGTAAAATAAGGAAGTCTGTATTTTTCCTTATTCCTTCTAATATTATCTGAACCTCCTTTTCCAATGATGAAAAGTAGTTATTTATGAATAAGGCATCAAAAATGAGAGGTTTGAGCCTTTTACGTAATACTTCTATTTTTCTCATCAGGAACTCTGCTAAATCTGTTTCATCTCCTTCTAACAAAGCTTGTCTTAGACAACATTTCAGCTCTTCTTGCGAGTAGTCATAGCTCATGTTAAACTGCCTCATTAGCCTAGAAGGGTATTCATTATAAAATCGATGATTGTCTCGCCCGAGTTTGTAGAAGACGGTTTGTTCAAACAAATATAACATATCTTTTCTTTCTGAATCATAATATTTCTCAGATTCAAGAAGAGGTTCAATTCTTGAACACTTTGCACACTGACGGTCCTTCTTCATTTCTAAGAGTCTTTCTATATGAGGCTGGTTCAGATAAGCCAGGAAATATGCCTTTTTCCTTAGACTGTTAAGTATTAAGTGAACGTGTTTTCGTGTTTGTAGCAACAGATCATTTTTTCTCTTATCAAAGTAATCACTAATTAAAAGCTTCAAATGCATTTGAATTAGCTGTATTTCCTCGGTAATTGAATTTTTTAACTTTACTTCTTCTTCAACACTGAGAGAATCTGGCAAACGCATTCTTAAGCAACACTTAATATCCTCAGTCGTGTCATCAAAATCCACGTTGAGCACCCGCATTATATCTTCAAGAGGTTTCAAATACTTAGGTACAGGATCGTCTGGTTGTACCACAGCAGAAGCTATTTCTTTTAGGTGAAACTTCCTTTCCCATGTTCCAATAAAACGTTGGGATACATCCACAGGCACTGAGGATGGTCCATTAATGGGTGCAGTTGAAGATAATCCAAGCAAAATAACAAATATAATTCCGCAACACAATATCATGTTATATAATTGAGTAACCACGTAATAATAAGCGATATTTCAGTTTACACATCATTTTATATTGCACATGACGTCATAAGGCATATGACGTCATACTGTTTTAGATCATGAGGATACAATGATATTTTAAGTTTCAGTATGACGTCATTTTCTATTTACAGTTGCATAGCTAGTAAATTAAAGATTCTTTCGAGGTATTGATTTAATTAAAATTTTGTCAAAAAATTTTATCTTATTTTAGTGTACGAAAATGACGCCCTTTGTGAAATGTTATATATTGTACACCCAAAAAGAGGGGTATCTGATTCAGATAAGCCAAAAAATATGCCTTTTGTCTTAATTTGTTAAGTGTTAAGTGAACCAGTTTTCGTGTTTTCGGCAACAGATCATCTCTTCTCTTATCAAAGTAATTACTAATTAAAAGCTTCACTAGCATTTGAATTGAATATATTTCCTTGGTAATTGAAGTTTTAATTTTACTTCTTCTCCAACACTGAGAGAATCTGGCAAACGCATTCTTAAGCAAATTTGAAATAACTTATCATTTCAACGGTAAAAAGATGAATGAAAAATAATCGTGCATGAAGGACGATGTAACATTCATTTTGAATTTAGTTTATTTAAGGCTCTTTGATAAGCTAATCTGGTACTTGTTTAGAATCCGGGCAATACGCGAGAAGAACCAGATCGAAATCTCAAAGATCCTATTGAAAAACAGGTTTTTGTTGCCTATTGAGGCATTGCTCACTCTTTGAAAAATATTTAAACTTTAGTTTTTTGGGGTTAAAGTGGCAAATAAGGTACCTAAGTTAGATTAGGTTACGTATTTAATATATGCTATGCTTTACCCCCCCCCCCCTAAAGTGCAAATATATAGCCCATTTTTGTTTCTAAACTATTATATGTGTATCATAATTTCTTTTATTTCACTAGCATTAACCAAACTTCAACTCCCAAGGGTTGCCCGGATTCTAAACAAGTACCGCTAATCTTTTTCAAGGTCTTAAAGTATCTGAATTTTCATTACGTTGCGATATATTTGAAAAGCGTGGATTTCTATGCAAAGGTAAGAAAAACAGCTTTAAAAAAAACTTTTTCGTATGTTGACCAATGGTCTGCTCAACGCTGGCACTGATCTCCTGATTTTCTGTCTTCGGCTGGTAAATGTAGTGTAATGTAGGCTACAACTACAGACATAAAATTAAAAACACAATATCATTGTTGATACCAGGGTGGGGTGGGGTAGAGGGGGCAAGTACTCCGGGCGGCAGAACCAGCTTAAATTGTAATATTTTATGGAAAAAATTGTAAAATTTACAGTATTGATAATTAAGATATTACAATATCTTAGTTTTTAAAAGCTTAGTTTCTTACCGAATAAAGAAAATTCATAAGTTGGTTCCATTAATTAAACATCACGTTCTTCTTGGCATTAATTTTCAAACAAATTCTATAAAAGAGCCCCTAACTCTATGACTGACAAATTTATTTATATTTTAGCTATATTTTAGCTATATATTATATTTTATATATAATAGCTATATTATATATATAATTTAATATATTATTATTATATATATAATAGCTATATTATATTTTAGCTATATTTTAGTGGTAGTGTCTAAATAAGTTCGAGAACCACTGCCTTAGACAATAAGAGTTTTTTTTTTTTTTTTTTGGAAATAGGCTAGTCGTTGGAATAGTGTCAAATAGAGTTTTTCTTTTTTCTATGGAGAACAAATTACACTACACAATAAATGATTTATTTGTTATTATCACTGAATAAGGGCTAATTTTCTTAATATATCTCGTAAAAGCTCTTTAGACCATCAACACATATCAATGTCAATGAGGGTAGAGATTGCCAGCAAATATGAAGAATAGCACACGTCAAAGAAAAATACTCTCTTTTTTAAATGCCAAAAATCACCACATATGAAAAATTGCAAGCCTAAGAAGGTCTCCATTCCTAAGGTACAAGGCCATACCCAGGATTCTTATTTGGGGAGTGTATATTTTTCAGGGGCGTGGTTTACAATTTTTTTTAAGTATCAAAAATTTATTACCATGCATTTCTATTACTTTTTTAACAGTCAGACAAAATTTGGAGGGGGTTACAACCCCCCAACTCCCCCCTGAACATGGATTTATTAAGGTAGCACGAGAAACTGGGGCAACTCATATTTCTAGTCGTATTCTCCCGTCCCATGCACCAGGAGTTATTTTTCAAGTTCCTCTCTTTATACCAAGCTACTGCTTAGAAATTCATAAGAGATATATTACAAAATACTACTACTACTACTACTAAAACTCACCGCAGCAACAAGCCGCCTGAGGCCAACACAGCTACGCACGCTCCTCCTCACTCCCAATCTATTCAAAGTCTCCCTCTTTACACCGTCCCAGAAAGTTCCCATTTCCTTTAAATCTTTCTTTATGACATCCCCTCACCCCAGACGAGGACGACCTGTATTCCGTTTAGCCCTAGACGGTAGGCCGAAAAGGAAATCTTCTGCAATTTGTCATCCTTCATCCGCAGAACGTGCCCTAGCCATCTCAACCTTTCTTTCATTATAGCCCTAGAAAGCGGGATTGAACCACATTTTTCGTATAGCCTACTGTTTGAAACACGGTTAGTCAGCCGGGTACCCAGAACAATCTACAGGCAATTTCTCTGGAAAACATCTAGCAAATGTTCATCCACTTCTCGGAGCACCCATTTAGTCCAGTAAAAGTATGGAGAAAAGTGGGTCGACCCGGACAAAATTGCAACAAAAGGTTTTTCTATACCAAAATGTTCAGAAAAAATCGCTGAACAACATATCCAAAATCCGCTAAAATCGCCCGCCGTGAAAACCTTCTGGGGCTGCTTAAAGGGGGTGGAAGGGGGCGAAAAATTAGGTATTTACATTTTTGACATTTAGGAATTTTTTTTACGCTAAAAGGTTAAAAAAAAATCGCTGAACAACATATCCAAAACCTGCTAAAATCGCCCACCGAGAAAACCCTCTGGGGCTGCTTAAAGGAGGTGGAAGGGGGCGGAAAAATTGTTTTTTTCATTTTTGACATTTGGGAAGCTTTGTTTACACTAGAATGTTCAAAAAAAATCGCAGAACAACATATTCAAAATCCGCTAAAATTGCCCGCCGGGAAAACCTTCTGGGGCTGCTTAAAGGGGGTGAAAAGGGTGAAAAATCCTTTTTTCGATTTTTGTTATTTCGGTACGTTCGGAGACTCGATTCTGGTATAAATCAACTTGCTGAAACCGAAAATGATGTTACTTTTATTGTAACACATCTGTAACTTATATTAGACTATAAATAAGATTTTAATAACTCCATCGCAAAAATAAAGAAAATAGCTTTTCTTCCGAAGTGTTAGAAAGATCAGATCAATGGAAGCCTGAAATACTTCAAACAGCAACACAGGAAAATCTCGAACGGCAATTTAAAGGAGCAGAGAAGTACCCCACTCGTTGTTGCTTCACTAATCGTTGGAAACCTGGTTATCCGATGAGAATCAACCGTGTGAAGACCAGACTGCAGAAAAGGGGAAGCTATAGGCATAGACACATAGAAACTTGAAAAATTATTCTTATTATCGGCTTCTTTTACAGTTGGAAAACAAAAACATTAACACGTCTATATATAAATCACAGTTTTGATAATCATTATTGTTAGATCACATAATATTGAGAATCATCATTTCATTAATGAGCACTACAAAAGAGCACAACCACCGTTATTGCAAAGAACTAAAATTCTTCTTCTTCTAGAGATGTTGGTTCAGAGTTATTACAGCTTGTTCCCATGCACTCTCCGCAAGCAAGTGTGCAGGGCATGCTATTCTTACGGCAAGTGCATCTGGCCGTATCGCAACATGATTTGCATTTGCAGTGGATAATTTGAAGAAGACTTTGGGGAGCTGGTTTCTTCTCCGTCATTACTGGAATGTAATTATCAGCAGAGTCGCCATCCCCAGTTTTCCGGTTTCATCGCAGCAGCCTCGCTTTTCCATTCCGTTACCTGCAAATACACGCGAAAAGAATAGAAATTCGCAGCTGAGGGTGTGGGAGGCATCCGATCAGGGCAGACAAATGCGGAAGAGGAAGCGAGCTTGGCCAAGAACAGACGATGTCTCAAGGACACGAGAGATTCTCCGGGCTTTCCTTTATAAATTCTCAAAAGAGCTTGTTCACCAGCTACAATGAGCTCGTCTTTCATAGCCTTCGAGTACATAGACCTTAGCGGCCTCATAGTACATAGACCAAGACCTTAGCGGCCTCACGGAAAGACGGATCGGACCGGTACAATGACAGTCCGACAGATTTACCAATTCCTTGTAATCTTGAAGTGGTTTCACAGCCTAGGAACGCGTGCAGAAATAGAATTGCACCACATATGTCCCTTAGTTTTTCTTTGATGGAGCAAATATTCCATAGCTTATGTTCGTTTGAAGATTTCGCCTCGGATGGTTTTGTCGGCAAGACGCAGAACTTCATAGGATCCAAAAAGGGATGGGGGATACGTACAAAGCTCATACGACAAAAGGTCTCGAAGATCGAATTCTTCCCGGTTCGCCACTTTTCATATATGGAATAATTTCTGTTCGTTTTAAGTTTTAATGTCGCTCCTTACTTTCAGTTAAAAAAAAACTTGTTTTTGTTATTTAAATAAGAAATAGAAGCATATCCGAGTCATCGAATGACTACTCCAATGAGCATCCGCTGCGATTCCGCTAAACTTTCATGTCTTTCCGACGACAGCTAGTAGTCACATCACATCTAGTGACTGATCTGCGCCGTGGACGTTTTTTAAGGCACCGACAGATGGCTCTGATCTCAAAATAAATTGAGAAGGAGGTTCAATCCCCTCCTTCCTCGAACAATAACTTGTTTCAATATTGATTGGCCTAAGCTATGGCTTAGCTTCCTACGGACGAGGCAACATATCAAGTCTACTTACTCATAATAATGTGTTTGCCAAACTAGCTGATATAACAGTCAGGTACTTTTGAAGATAGATGGCGATCCTGTTGTGTGCGCTGTACAGCCTGTGTTTTCGAAACCTAACTGTACCTAGTCTTTAGCCGTATAGACTAGAATATTCAAGTTTCTATGCGTCTATGCTTAGTCTCTCTTTTTCTAAAGTCTAGTTTTCACATGTTTGATTCTCATCAGATAACCAGGTTCCCGACAACAAGCGAAGCAAAAAACAGTGAGGTACTTCTCTGCTCCTTCATGTTATATATTTTCCTCTATTGCTTTTCGCAGGCTGTTCGAAGTATTTCAGGCGTCCATTGATCTGATCTTTCTGTAAAATTTCGGAAGAAAAGCTACTTCCTTTATTTTGGCAATGGAGTTATTAAAATCTTATTTTTTGTAGTTTAATATAAGTTAGAGAAGTGTTACAATAAAAGTGACATCATTTTCGGTTTCAGCGAGTTGATTTATACCAGAATCGAGTCTCCGAACGTACCGAAATAACAAAATCGAAAAAAAGGATTTTTTACCCCTTTCATCCCCTTTAAGCAGTCCCAGAAGGCATGGGCGTAGGCAGCATATCGTCTAGGGGGGGGCAGTCGATAGTGTGATGGAGTTTTATCAACTACTTTTTCCAAACCATTTGCTTTTTCAACCATATCTAATGTAAATTTGAAGGTCTAGGGAGGGGCAGCTGCCCCCCTGCCCCCCCTCCCTACGCCCATGCCAGAAGGTTTTCCCGGCGGGCAATTTTAGCGGATTTTGGGTATGTTGTTCTGCAATTTTTTTCTGAACATTTTAGTGTAAACAAAGCTTCCCAAATGTCAAATATTAAAAAAAACTATTTTTCCACCCCCAGAGAGTTTTCCCGGCGGGCGATTTTAGTGGATTTTGGATATTTTGTTCAGCGATTTTTTCTGAACATTTTAGTGTAAAAAAAGCTTCGTAAATATCAAAAATGTAAATACCTAATTTTTCGCCCCGTTCCACCCCCTTTAAGCAGCCCCAGAAGGTTTTCCTGGAGAGCGATTTTAGCGGATTTTGGATATGTTGTTCAGCGATTTTTTCTGAACATTTTGGTGTAAAAAAAACCTTTTGTTGCAATTTTGTCCCGGTCAAACCGTACTTTTACTGGCCTAATGCGTCAGGGTAATATTTGACCACTGAGAGCACTCACAAATATGCCCGGGTGTTTCGTAGTTTGTAGGTGAATCAACACAATATGGAGATTTATTGTATTTTTTCTCTGACGCTATTTCTAAACAGGAAATTCCCTGTCATATGGACCGTGAAAAGACGGTTTAACGCCTGCTGATACACAATTAGTAATTCCTCTTAATTTTATAAGTTGTGTGCCCTTAATAAAGCTGTTGGCTATGACCATTATAGGCTGAACTTTTTCATTGGAGGTGTTACTGGACTTACCTCTAATAGGTCTCCCAAATATGTTTTATTTTCTGGGTTATCCACCTGCCTTTTCCTTTTGAACAAAGAGTGGTATAAACTATTTTTTCTAGGTAGCAAAAGAAGCTACTTTTTCTAAAATTTTTGAAAAACCAATACATAAACAACTTGCAATTTTTTTGGAATTAAAGGGTTGTTTGAATTCAAGATAATTTGGCTTTCGTCCCGACCACTCTTTAGAAGATGTTCTTGCTTTGCTTTCCCTTTTTATAAATAAAATGATGGATCGGAGTAAAATTCCTATGGCAATACTCTTGGGCAGAAAGAAGGCGTGGTAGAAACTTATTTTATAGGTTTTCTACCTGCCTTTTCGGTTGGAACAAACAGTTGTAGAAACTCGAGAGATGACTTTTTGATTCCAAATTAAAAATATTAGCGCCCTTTTAGTCAAAACCGATCAGAGGAAACCCCTCTTTCAACACTCTTTGTGCTTTACGTGGCATTTATCAAAAATTCAAGACAGCCATAGGCTATTAATCCAGGATGACCAGACGTCCCGCATTGTGCGGGATAGTCCCGGATTCCGAAACCTCGCCCTGCGTTCGAAAACGTCCCGCTTTTTTAAAAAGATTCAAAAAGATTTTAAAAAGATTCCATTGACTTGTTCTACAAATACACAAACGACATGACACTTGATGAGTCCAAGTTGTTCGATGAGTTCATTTACACCCGAAATTTCTGTGATTTGGATTTGATTTGGGTGGAAATATTTGCATTTTTTGAAAAGGAATCCATTCCGTAAAACAATTTAGCGTTACTTGTAGAGTTTTTTCTAAGTCTGCCTGGCACAAACGCAGCTTTAGAAAGAGTTTTTTCTTTGATAAATAACTATTGGACTGATGAAAAATCACAATTGGAACTGGACACACTGAAATCTTGTGTGTTTGTCAAGTTTAACGGAAAGAAACCGTGTGATGAGTTTAAGAAGGAAATCGAAAACAATGTTGTATTTCTAAAGTGTATTCATCAGCCAAATATGATTAAAATAAAAATATAATGACAAAAGACGATAAAAGTTTAAGAAACATTTTTGAGTGTTTTTATGAAACCACACACACTTCCTACTCCTTCCAGCGCTCTTCAAATTTTGGTATGTCCCGCATTGGGCCTGAGAAAATCTGGTCACCCTATATTAATCAGAATAATCCAAAGTTCCAAGATGTGACCCCGTGTGTGATACGAATTGTGAAACCCCAAATTATTTAATAGTCCATAAAAACAGAAGCTTCGTAAGTATATCTCTGTAGAAGGGTAGATAGACCTGTGCTACACTTTGTTGAAACCAAAATTGTGCGAAGATTTTCATCAAGAATTGCTGGAGAAATTAAAGAAAAATTTACAAAAACTGACGGATGAAGAAATGAAACAAGATGAGCAGAAATACAATGAATAATGAAGTTACCACAAACAATGAACAGAAATTACCACAAATAAGTTTGGCGTTGCCATTCCACCAGCCCCTTTCTCCAAAAAGGTTTTTTAAGATAAAATGAAATCAATCCTTAATGAAATATGTCTAATACAATTAAATCAATATAATACATTATACTAATCCCCACAAATGCTTCTTGGCCTGTAAAGGAGGAGGAGAAAACGAGTCACTTATTCAATAATTCAGAGAAAATAAAATGTAGAATAAAAATAAATTGATTATAAAGATTAAATAGGCTTAGAGCGCAATGAACTGATGAACTGACTGATGCAATGAACGATGATAGCAATGAACTGATTTGTTCCATTTCTTCTAGTGCAAAAAGAATTCAAGACACTACTCAAACCTACCAGTCACTTATTCAATAATTCAGAGAAAATACAATGTAGAATAAAAAATAAATTGATTATAAAGATTAAATAGGCTTAGAGCGCAATGAACTGATGAACTGACTGATGCAATGAACGATGATAACAATGAACTGATTTGTTCCATTTCTTCTAGTGTAAAAAGAATTCAAGACACTACTCAAACCTACCAAACTTCACAGAAGAAAAAAAGAATTCTCGATATGACTTCTCTTGTTACAGAAAACTTAGTTTGACTATTCTAAGACGGCACTAATTTTCATCAAAGTTTTAACTCAAACCAAAAAAAAATAAAACAAATAAAATAATAATCACATACTGACCAATGGTTTGCGTAGCGCAAACCATTGGTCAACCACCGACGCTTCCCGTTTTTTCCCCCTGAATTCTCCAAGTACCCATTTAGAGCTGGGTCGAATCTTGGCTGAGCTTACAGTCACACCGGGGACTCCCGTTCCAAATCACGACACCAGGACTCGAATCCCCGTCCTCACAGACACGGTTTTCAAGCCCAGCACGCTAACCACTCTGCTTGGACGGCTCAGATTTCAAAGCAGGTTTTTATATTATCCTTTTAAATTCGTCTGTATTTATCTATTATATATAATTGGTAGTGTCGGTAAGAAAATCCTTTTATTTGTGTATATTAGTGCAGCAAAGGTGTAAAAGCAATATCAAACCGTAGATCATTGGATCCCGATCGATTGGATAGCCGTAGATCCCGATCTCGTCACTGTTTCAAGCCTGACGGTCATCGTTTTTTCCTTTTTGGGCAAGAGTTGCACTTTAGGGAGGAAAAATCGATATTCGAATATTTTACGAGGGCAAAACCTTCCAAGCGTAAAACTACCACAAATCACTGTCAATAAATAAATGAAACTCAAGAGGAGCAGAAATTACAATAAATAGCCGAATCAAACCCAAAACTAGCAAAGATTAACATGAGTAGGGCTGATAATCCCCATGCCTTCTCAAGACAATAACATAATTTGCACTTTACTGAAAAAAAATAACATTTAAAATGTTTCCACTTCTCTTACTTTCATAAATAAAAAATTATCAAAACTTTAAGGAATAAATATCAGTGTATGTCAATTAAACTGACAATCCACAGTCATTTGTTTTTTTCAGTAAAGCGCAAATTTTGTTCTGATTTTGAGAAGGCAGTTGGGTTATCAGCCCTACTCCTGTTACTGTTTGCTCGTTATGAGTTTCATTTATTTATTGATAGTGATTTGTGGTAGCTTTACGCTTGGAAGATTACTTGACTTTATTTCTGCTCATTCTTGGCTTAATGGAGCTCTTTACTTTTCTTTGAAAAACTTGTTTTGTGGAAAAAGTTGTTTAAATTAATGAATAAAAAGATCAAGTGCCGAATCCAGACTTTCTATACAAGAAATATATTTAGTTTTCAGTACAAAAATGACACTCAGCCTTTGTGGGGGATTTGTGAGGTCGGCAACCCCACGCTTAATTACGGTATTGTGATTCACATTTTTTTAATTTGATTTTGCTACTTCTTGGAAATATTTGTTCCTTTTAGTTTCATTTCTTTGTTTATAGTTATTTTTAATCGTCTTAAGCATTAAAACTTTTCTGTACTTTTCATTGCAAAACTATGTTTTCATGGTTGACTCATTTCAAGGTAGAACATATAAGTGCAAAAAAAACCGTAGCCTATACTAGAGAAGATTAAAACAAATACTTGAAAAAAAACTTACCCAACTTATAGACAAGAGAAAATAATTATCCACATTCAGAACCGAATATCCTCCACAATCAACTACAAAATATTTTCACATTCAAATCCAATCTCCTGAAAATATCCAAGTCTCTCGGCCACCACAAGGAAATGGACTACGTCTGAAATAAGGATTGAAATAGGGGAAAAGGGGTTATTCACTTTCTTGCATAGGTTCACGTTTTCGACTTGCGGATCGATCTCCAAAAGTCGGAAGAGAGAAAATCCGTTTTTCCAATGTCACACTCCAAATCACTAAGATCCTAAGGATGCAGTAGCCTAGTGACGGATATATATATTCCACATTTAATTATTGATTCAGACCTCAATAAGCCTCGGAGAAACCTGAAAAACAGATGCAATGAACATCGCATGAAGAATTTTGGACGATGCAATTATTTTTACCATTCAAATTGTTATATTTACGGCATCATGCGAGCAAACAATACAACCCTTAGGGTACGGAGGGATTATAATATCTTCCAGAGTGGAGTCGACGTCGCGAAAAAAAGTCTTTCTTAAGTAACTTTTTAGATGGGTTATTTGGAGAACCAAAGGGGAATTCCTTGTATAGAAGTTTGCTTTTAAGTTGTGATTATATAAAACTTACCAAATGAGTCAGAATTAGAGTTTTAACTGGAGGAAGAGGGGTCTGGTGCCTTAAGTAATACAATTTTTGGCTCAAGTATTCCGGGAAGAAGCACCCATGTCAATAATTTTACGCTTATTTAACAACTGGCCACAATTTCGTGTAGTTCCACTTGCTTTGCAATGTTTTTACAACCCCCCCCCCCCTCTCCAGGAGCGGATCCAGGATGTTTTTTTTTTTTTTGGGGGGGGGGGGGCAAAACAGGTTGATCTGATAAACTTGCGTTAGAAGCAAGTTTATTTAACGCAAACTTGCGTTAATTAAGTAAATTAAACTACTGTAGACTACGCTAGGGGCGCACACCCCCTCGTCCCCCTTGATCCGTCACTGACCCCCCTCCACCCCCACCGAATCAGTTCATATGTCTTTTAAATTAATGAATTTTACATACTTAAAATCAGCTCAAAATGTAAGTTTTTTAGGACAAGTTAGTTTATATTAGGTTATAGTATATAAAGTTTCATTTACCGACCTAACAACTTTCCAAGATTTTGCCATCCAAGATCGGTACGAAAAAGCTTATAAAAACGCATCAAAATTTGTTTAAATGCATTTTTTATACGATTTGATGTGTCGAAAAAAATTCAGGGAGGGGGGGGGGGGTCAAATCCGGTAACCCTCCTGGATACGGCTTTGAAGCTACCTTTAACTATGAATCTTGTATAAAATATAGCCTATTTGTCTTAGACCCTTTATATCCAAGACACTTTAGATTTGCATTTTTTTTCAAC
This sequence comes from Artemia sp. Kazakhstan ARC1039, assembly GCA_029168905.1. Taxonomy (NCBI): domain Eukaryota; kingdom Metazoa; phylum Arthropoda; class Branchiopoda; order Anostraca; family Artemiidae; genus Artemia; species Artemia sp. Kazakhstan ARC1039. The sequence continues at coordinate 8,392 of JAQQPU010001939.1, read as the reverse complement.
CTTTTTTCTTTGCAGTCAAAATACTTAACACCTTAAATGCAAGGGGGAATGTGTTTGAGAAGCCCTTAGGCTAATAAACTATGGGCGCCTTAGAAACAGTATGCAGTCAACTTCTTTGCACTTCTAAGTTATATTATCCAAATATTGAAGTAATCCTATAAGCTAGCTTAAGTTGAGCCGCTTCATAAAATGTGGGCTATAGCAACAAGAATAGTACCAATGGTTGGTGCATATAAGAGCCTATTGCAACGCTTCCCCAAATGTGTGGGTCGTCACCAGAGGCGTCACTAGCCAATATTTTTTGGCTAGTGATTTTTTGCAGGAAGAGGGGGGAGGGTAATGGATTTTACTGACTAGCTGGTCATTTTTACCGAAATATTTGGGTGATATTTCTAAAAGTAAGATATAGATATTTAATAATATCTTTGTAAGATATAGATATAGGTAAGAAATAGATATTTCTATTTCTAAAATATTTGGGTGATATTTATAAAATAAAAACTTTATTTTATTTTTTTTCGAGCGAGACCGATCTTCCTCCATTTATTTTACGTCATTCATACCCATAAACTCATTTATGGTACACAAATTAAAGACGCCTAACAAATTAAAGACGCTTAGCGCCGCTATTTTACAGACTGGCTGAAGACACTGTGGGGAATCCCCCACCCTCACAAGTAACACCCCTGGTCGTAAACCGGCCCGGAGTCGATGAAAAATTTTTGTCAAGCCACGAAAAATATTTATAAAATACACAAAAAAAAATTTTACTGAAATTTTTCATACCAGTTAGACACTAGGAATAGTGGCAAGCTTTCGCATTCTTACTTTTTATATAACTTTCATATTCGTACTTTGCATACAACGACTCCTGGACGTTGTGCTGCTAACGTTACTAGGTGTTGGGATCCTCCCAAGGTGCTCCCCCTCTATTTGAATATATACCGACATCTATGCCCGTTCTCGAACGGCATCTATGTCTATCACTTGATTTTTTACTTCACTGGAAAAAACGAAGGAACAAATAACGTTTATTTCGTTTACAAGGCTTTGAATAAATATAATTCTTGATTTTTAATTAATTATATTTTTTATATAATTATTTTGGACTTTTCTCTATAAAACAAGTAAATAAATAGCTAGATTTATATATCTTTTTTCTTAAACAAAATAATATGGATATTGACCCCAAGTTGAAACCTGACACACAACACAATCAATCTAGGCTGTGATCTATACTAGGCTATGTTCCATAAATCCTGCTATTATACTTGAACGCTCACAGATGCTGCTTAACTATCTTTTCTACACGACCATGGCCAAGCTCAAGAACAAGCAATGTGCCTATTTTTTGCTGCTTCTTCTGTTAGATTTTCGAGATAAAAGAGACAAAGAGGTATTTCAACTTTGACTTCTGTTCCACTTTATTTCTGATAGGGCCCAACATATGTTTTCTGCTGTTAAATATTGAGAGATCAGCTCAATTGTTTCAACTCCACTTTAGCTTTAAACCAATTTCAAATGAATAATAGCTCCAACATCCAAAAATAATTTGAATTCTGAGGGAAAGTGATCTCATCTATAAACAACTGCGAACACGGTTAGATGTGCGCTATAGGAAACCTGGGTGCCAACACTAAAATATAGGCAATTTACCGCGAAGGTAAATTTTTTCCTCCATATGTAAAAACTTGATGACCTCTGCCAGTTGTAACAATAGTCTTATTGGTGTCTGCTAAATTATATAACTAAATAGTACCTTTTAATCAGAACTAATTGATTCTTCTGGCTAAATCCAAGGACTCACCCTTTGTTGACATCTGCCTAATGCCCCAGCTCTCGGCATCGAGGACACCTGTCTAGTGCTTTTTTTATTTTGTATATTAGACGCCTACAAAATAATGTCTTTTGTATTTTATCATTTGCACAAGGTCCATTTAAATTTGTTATTTTGACATTTTTTCCATATTTTCTTTTGTTTTTTAACATAATTTACCTTTTTATTTACTATTTTGGCAAATTTATCCCACTCACCAGCACGATACCGCGTTACCGTAAAAAGTTACCGCGTAAACACCAGTCCTCACATACATTGTACAAAAAAAAAAAAAAAAAATTCCCAATATTTTAAAAATAAATGATTTCTCCCCCAGAAAAAAATTCTTATTTCCTTGCCCCCTACTACAAAATTGTTGTTTTTTGATATGGATACATATAAAAAAAAACATGCATACATTCTAGCTTCTAACCCTGAAATTATGCTTGAAAAGATGATGTTGCTATGTCTGCCTCAAGGTATTTCTGTAGTAGCTAAAGACAACTTATGTCGCAAGAAAGCAATATTAGAAACTACTAAAATTGGCTCATTTAGACATTTTATAATCTTAAGAATATATTACAAATCAAAGGGTGATTGCCAAGAATCGAAAATGAATAAAACCACATTATTAGGAAATGAAAAATAAAATATAAGAGTCAGACAGTTCTAATTGTAGAAGATTATACCAAAATAAGAAAGAATTACGTCTTTGTTGATACTACAGTAAATAAACACTTGAGGGCGTATCCTTACATGATTGCCCAATTCAAACGAAAAACAGCCAAAAAATTAACACCAATAGAATAGGCTTTGGGCAAAGCAGATGAGGATTAACAATTACAAATATTGAACAAAATAATGTAACAACAAAAACTCGAATTAATAAGAATATATATAGATTGAAAATAAAAAAAAATCCAAATAAAAAATAGGGTAAATTAAATGACCAAATGTTATAAATCAGAGCTCAACAAAGATATCCCCAGCCTGGGAAATACGCATAGGGGGTCCTCAGGGCCCGTCATCTAGAAAACTTTAAAACATTTTCAGAATTTCTAGGCATTTCTTGCTGAAATTACCATATAAAATTTGTTTTTTATCATCCCCCCTCCCTCTGAAAGAAATTTCTCCCTATGTGATTGCCAACAGCCTACGTGGTTTTAAGTGCTTGAATTTTTAACTCCTCAGGTTATTTAAATAACCTGAGCAAGTTTTAGGGAAATATGGGTGAACAGTTGGATTCACAAGGGAAAACTAGGTCTAAACCAGAGCCATTTTTTTATATAAAAGGGAATCATGTAATACATCAATGGAAAAAAAGAAGCGAAATACATCAAGGAAAAAATCGTCATCAACAGATTATTGTCAATGTGCTCTGAAGGTAATACTATTTAAATACAGCAGGTGATATTCTTTTCTATTATTTACAATTACTGATTGCCTATATTATTATGGGCATTGGAAGCTAAGACTACAGGAGATTATGCTAACAACAGTCAAATAACAACAAAAACTATCTTTTCATAACAAGGTAAAATATAATTAATAAATAGATACATATGAAAATACAGCCTCAGTAAAATGTAAAAATATATAAATAAAATAATTAACATAAATATGCTATTCTTCGCCTAGAGATTGACATAAAAACAAGATTTAATAGACCAGAAATGGGAAATTATAAGCCTCTCACCATAATGATATTTAGAACCACTGCAAAAGCAATTAGACCAAAGTAACAAACTCTAATAAAAACATAAACTCTAAAATAACAAAATATCAAACAAAAGAATCAAACTCTTTTTTACACGAATTTTTTGGTTTTACTGTAAGATTGACTGTTCTATTTTTCATTTTATTTATCAGAATAAGTAATTTCATATCCCTGTTCAAATCGAGATAGACACTCTTAAACTTAACATAAATTATGATAAATTTGTCAATGATAAACATTGTCCTTCTATAGAACGCTCAGATAAGAGCTGATACCGAGCAACCACTGGTGACCGACGAGATAAGAATAAGAGGATGGAAGTACTGGGG
>JAQQPU010001938.1:37197-73980 GCA_029168905.1 Artemia sp. Kazakhstan ARC1039 | reverse complement strand
AGGGCTTAACTTACAACTTTTGCCCTGAGGGCTAGCCACTCCAATTTTCAATCGAATGAGCCCTCTTCGAAGTTTCTACGACAACTCCTTCTACACGAAGTGCCCGGGTATGGAAAAAAAATTATACATTGTGCCAACATCTTTCTTTACTTAGACAGCGCTATTGCGCTGCTTATGATTTCAGTTCGTTTTGGGTTTTATTTATTTATCGATGCTGATTTGTGGTAGTTTCACGCTTGGTAGATTATTTGATTTTATTTTTGCTCGTTTTTTTTAATGGGGTTCTTTACTTTTCTTTGAAAAACTTATTTTGTGGAAAAAGTTTTTTAATTAATAACGTAAGAGGGACGGTGGATTATTGTGTAGGTTGTTGGAGGTTGACTGATGCCTCAAAAAGTGTATATTTACGCCCAATTTTTTTAATTTTACGTGAGCATTCAGGTCCAATACAAGAGGGTGTGGAGGAGGAGAATGCATGATTGTCGATTGTCGAAGTGATTGTCGAAAGTGATTGTCGATTTTAATAGTCGAAAGTGATTGGAGGACAACTAACCCCCCTCCCACGCCCACCTTTTCCCCAAACACATCCAATCAAAATTTGGAAATAGGCGTTTTGTTCAACGTAGTGAAAATTCTGGAAAGTAGGTCCTTGAGGATGAAACCCCCCCCCGCACAGCCCTCAGGGCTTGGGTTTTAAGTCATGCCCTCGGGCAAATAAGGTTTTTATAGAAAGCGTTGTCGTAGAAACTTCAAAAAGGGCTCATTCGATTGAAAATTTGAATGGCTAGTGCCCTTTTTTATAGTTGAAAGTGATTGGAAGGCAACTGAAACCCCTTCCACGCCCATCATTTCCCTAAACCCATCCAATCAAAATTTTGATATAGCTATTTTGTTCAAAGTAATTGTCTTCAGGGAAAGGGTTATAAGTTATGCCCTGGGAGCATATATGGTTCTAATGGAAGGAACCCTCGTATAAGCTTCAGAGAGGGCTCATTTGATTTGAAATTGAAAGTTCTAGTTCACTTTTTAAGCGTCAAAAGATATCGGAGGGTAACCATCCCCCCCCCCTCCCCTCCCTGTTTTCCGAAATACATCCGATAATTTTTTTGAGATAGCCATTTTGTTACAAATAGTTCAATGATCACGTGTTTTAGCGAACATTTTTTCGGTTATACCATTTTAAAATAGTTGTGATTTATCAAAAGATAGATTGTAGAGTGGGATTCCATTTACTTAGCTGTCAAGAGATGAAAGCCCAAACACTTCAAATTTTTGTGGGCACTCAGTCCACGATCCTATTGCACTAGCGCTTTTTACAAATGCCAATGCTAATTTTGACGGAATTTCGCCATTGATAAAGGATTAGTCAGTGAAGGTGCGTGAGCCTGTGGCAATATGACGTTGATTGGTGATTGTATGAGGAACAAGTAGTTTAATAGTATTTCCAATGGATCTCAGTTTTTCCACTGCCAAAGCAAAAGAACTCATAACCTGCTGCTTTCGTACATGTAGCATTGCCGAGGTGAGGGAGAGAGTTACATCAGGATTGGCAGGAAGTTCCTTAAGTAAAATGAAATTAGATGGATTAAGCGTCAATTTTATATTTGCTTTAATATTGGGTGGTAGCCATTGGGGTATATTAAATGTTTCATGATATATTTTTCCAACAAGATGTAATTCACTAGTTGTAGCATTTTTAAATGCATCTGTACTATCAGTATTGGTAATATATTCATATCTATTGGAGGTGTCTCTCAATTCCTTGTATGACTTGGGTGTCATCATTATGAATTGCATATAGCTTGTATAATTTGAGAGATTGTTGCTTGTGCTCACCAGTGTGCCATTTATGTGGACACTGATTTGACGAAATAAATTATATAATATACAATTTTCATAGGATATTCCATCGGCAAGAATTGCCAATGTATTGTCGGATTTCCGGACTTTCATTTGTAAATCTATAAATGTCGAAGACATTTCCATAAAGTGGTCTTCATTGGAATAAATTTGAAAGTGGATATTATCGGAGAGGGGATGTTGTGGATAAAATTGTTCATAGTATTCATGTTTTACACTCACATCAACATGTTCTGCATTGAATAGGTTTAAAGATGAAGTGATTGAAGGTTGGGAATCCTTATGCGGTGGATATTCCATTGTTTAGTCTATGAAAAGAAATCCAGTTTCGATCTAACAATTCTCTTCCTGGGGCTTCTTCTTCTACTGTTTACTCTATGTGTCGTCTTTTTCCTTCTTTTCTTTGACAGGTGTGATGTCTTTCATTTCTGACCTGAGTAGAGACTGATGAGTTGTGCACTCTTTCTCGACCTTTTTAAACCTTTTCCATTTTGCTGAGATTTCAATTGTTTGCCAAGGGTTTGCGCACTGGACCTAAGATTTTCCGAAGCACTTTTTTAAAATCCTTGCCAGAGCCCCAATCGTATAGTGTGGAGGATGCAAAATCTGTTACAGCCCGTACATTATATTTTCTAGCCAGAGGTAGTGCAGAGCAAAAAGCTTAGCAAACCAACTGCCAAGACCATAGCCTGACATTGATGAACGACCTTTGTAATAGTTCATTCCATTGCCCAGTTGTTTTGGGCCAAGAGTATTAACATAGCAGTCAATATCAGGACAAATGAATACCACTTTTCTATTAGACATCTTGTTTGTTTTTTTGGAACACTAACAACGATGGGTTGAAAATGGCATATAATCACAGCAAAACCTTTTGATATTGCTAGGGGATCACCTAATTCAGTTCTTAGTGTTAACTGGCAGAGTTCAAAATAGGAAGTGTTTACGAGGATATACTGAAGATGCTTTATATTGTAATGGTGAATATGTTCTTGATTGGTTTTTCGTTCAAGAACTCGTGGGAGGGGGACATTGCTATTTCCAACTCTGGATGTTTCAACAAATGAAGCGTAGAGGAATATTCAATTGTATGTGGAGAAGGCAGGGGGGTAGTCAGCAAAAATAAAATTAGTGTTTCCAGCACTTTAACCATTGATTATATTGAGCTTAAAGCCAAGAACATCTTTTAGATTATCATTGAGAATAACCTTTTCATCAGAAATGGGTGAACTAATGTATATCTTGCCCTCCTCCTTTGAATATTTGAAATGAAAGGCTCCTTTTTTACGAGCGGAAATTTTTTTTTTATTGATAGAACGACACAATCATTCATACAGGTGAGATCTTCGTAGGGTAATTCAATATATGGATAATTCATCCAAATGATGTTTTGAGTTTGTTCTTGATCATCTGGGGGTGGCGGCCAATCATAGGGTCTAATTTTTATATCATATTTGCAATTTTTTCTCAGGATGTCATATGTATTTTTGAGAATACAGTCGACAAGAGCCACTTCATACTTTCTGTCATCGAATTTGATAGTGGGGGAGAGTTTCGTCCAAAAATCACTTGTTCTATTCAAATCATTATAGAGAGGATCGGAAAAATTGCACATGAATTTCACATAGAAATCATTGGGCATAGTTAATGTCTTCAACTGCAACCCAAGAATCAAAATCAGAGTTGTATCCTAGCCGGCGAACAAGCAACAGTCTCTTGCCCCTGCGAGTAAGACTCTTTAATATCTTTTCAATTTGATAAATTTCACTAGTGTTTCTAACTTTTTGTAGTTCATATTCATAAAAACCACCAGGGATCTCATCATCTTTGGTGTCTCGCAGCCGATATGTCGTGGGAGTAGTGTCTAGGATTTTGGACATTTTAAAAATATCAGTGCTCCATAAATAATTCCATTTTTCAAAAATATTGGTGGTTCTATTAATTCGAACAGTATCACCAACATTGAATTTTTTCTTCACATTTTTTGTTGTTGCCGTTTTTTCACTGGAATATTGCTTTAGAAAAGCATCAAATGTACTTTCACTGCAATGAACTTCCTGGGGGTTAACATTGGACACGGATCGATGTCGTCGTTGGTTATATATTTGCATGATTTTATCTAAATCATGAATAAAAGTAGCAGTATTTTTCAGCCTGCATTATGTTGAAATAAATAGACGAATCGTTCTTATCAATCGTTCAGCCAATGCAGCCTTTATCAGACTGTGACTATGATATAGCTTTGTATTATATTTCAATAGAACCTTTTGCACATGATGATTAACAAATTCGCTACCGTGATCTGATTGAATTTTTCTATAGCAATCATGTTCAAGAATACTTTCTAAAGCCTGAGCAACTTCAACACCTCGCTTTGATCGCAATGGAATCGCATATACCTAGCAACTAAAGACACTGATTGCCACTATAATATATTTGTATGGTGTATTGTGACGCCGTTGAATCGGATCTAGAGTTAAAAGATCAGTTTGCATTATATGCAGAGAGAAAAAGGCCTTAGTTTGTTGATATTGTTTGCCACGAAGCCTACGATTCCGATGCAGTGTGTAACTCGGTTCATTTTCTAGGTACTCTTTTGCTTTTTCTAATGTACTGCCACCTATGTCAGAGGCTACTTTAGAAATCGTTGTGGGGGAACTTAGAATTCCCACTTCACCAATATTTTCATAGACATGTTTTAAAACTTCATCCATTTTGAACGCAAACACGTAGTGTAATGTCCACTCCCCTTTTGCACACTGGAGGGTGGTGCTTGTGACGGTGAGTTGACATCAATACGTCTTCGCTTTTGTCTAGCCGTCGTCGTTGGTGTTATCAAATCATTGCTTCTGCTGCTACTAGGAGTGCTAGTATTTTCCAAGATTGAATTAGAATCTTCTTCTTCTTTTTTAAATAGTGTTGGAGTTGTTAGAGGACTAACACCTCTACTATATTCTCTTAATTTCTTTAGAATTTTCTTATTGTCAATTTGACTTTTGGGGAAGTTTGATGCATTTAGAAAGGTGTATAGATTATAAAAGTCCTTTACGATTTGTAACCATATCGCAAATTAAATCAAGTAGATTATAAATTTTCCTCTGAATTCTAATTCGTTTCCCTGTGTTATCGACTTGAACTTGATAATCATCGCTACCACTTTCCAACATAAGATATGTTAATACTCTTTTACTCTGTTCTTGATAGGTCACGGGCAATAGGTTTCCAATTGATGTCACTATGGAATTCAATTTCTTCTCCTTTGATTGCACTGCTGCAGAATCATGAGGAGATGTTTCATGTTTGGGGGGATCTGTGACTATGGCGGTGGATCTCTCACGATAAGGTCTATGTCTGTTCACATGACGCGATTCATCTTGAAGTAAAACTAGCTTTTTATCATCGGCAATATTTTCATCATTGATGAATTTGCTTAGATTGTCTTCAAAGTGTTCCACGGGTGAGAGGACAACTTCGATTGGAGTCAATTTATAGGGTTTAGCCATCTAGAGAAAACTGTTTACAAGTCCTGCGATTATTGGCAGTAAAAGTGTAAAAAAGCTACCGCCCGCTTGAAGAAGACGTTTTCTTTTAAAATTTTTTCCTTTGTTATTGCAAGCCAAGGCACGTACAGTGGAACGATGTTACTTTATCTGTTATCTAACACCTTCTAGCAAGTGTACATTGCCCTCAGTTAAATTTAAACAAAGTTCAGATATTAGACTAATAAATTCTTTGTCAAAACCATGTTTGAGTATGGCTTGCATGAGTGGAGGTTTTGAAGTGCCTAGACCGGAAAATAAATGTCTATTTTCATGTAGTTTCTTCAATGGCATGATGGCAACTAATAGCCTTTTCACTGTTCGCCGGAAGATTTACAGTAATTTCTTTGTCGAAAATATCTGTGACTACAAGTTGATCCTCGGGTGTATTCTGATTAAGATCTAGCAAAATGTACCCGTAGGGCTTATTTGTCGCCTGATTGCGCGCTGACGGCAGAAATTTGGGAGCACCTGGATATATTTGCTTATTGAGAGTTATTAGAGAACTAGAGTCACAAACAACTCGGTAGATAATATAGATGGTGTAATTCAAAGCAAGGGTTCTCATACATTGGCTCTGATGAAACAGATTGTGTAGAACTAGGGTTATGGAAATGCGTTCATGATGAGAGCGAACGGTAAACAGTTGTAGCATTTCCTGTGAGAACTGTTCAATCGATTCAGCAAAATCATCAATAATCAGCCATGAGTTTGGTTCAATACTATTGAAAACATCAAGTCCCCTAATGTATTCTATTGGCATAGATGTGGCAGTGGCAATAGCTTTTATTTGATCGTAGGACTCCTGCCAAATACTATAGCAACAGCAAATTTTCTTTGGTTTTCCAAAAACATTTTATTACAATTTTTAATTATTTTAGCTAAAAGTGTCGTTTTCCTAAAACGAAACTAAATGGTGTCTTAAATTGATACATACTGCTGCTGCTGTTGACAACAGTTGGACTACAATTAACTGTAAACCATACTTGTCGAATGAATAAATAATAATTTTCCCTTAGATCTACCTAGTACGTTATTCAATAGCAACAAGAACAACAAAAAAATTTTTGTTTCCCTTTATTAACACCAAAACTTTTTGTACAGCAACAATAACACTATTTTTCAATTATTACCAAAAAACAACTTAAATTACAGCACACTTTTTTACAGCAATAGCATCAACAACAACAAGAACAATATTTTTCATTTATTGACAAAAACAAAACTTAAAATACAGCATGAACAATAGCAGCACAGTTGAACAAATTTCTAGACTAAGAAGAGAAAATGAGAATAGAAACCTGACAATTGACAACATTTAAAAGATTATAATCTCCCCTCCAAGGATCCCCCTCCTCCGTGGCCGGAGGCCGGACCGGGGCCGAGGGCCGGCCGCGGGCGGGACCCCCCCCCCTCCCCGCCACGCGGGGGCGGAAATTGGAAGAACAAACTCTGTATACAATAGCTGTTGCTGCCAAATGATGATTGAGAAATTGTTGTTGTCCCCCCACCCCCATTTTTATACTTAAGTTAAATTATCCAGAACGAGTTGGTTTCGATAGTCCACACATTCAACTCGATCTGAAATTCGATAGTAGCCGTGGGGGAGTACTTTTACACTATTCTCGAGCACATAGACCTTGTCGGATATACATGACGAGGCATTTTTTCCACTCTAAGAGTATAGTTTCTATACTGTAGAGAGCGAATTGCTAGCACTTTTGCTCTTGGAACTAGACAACTATCTACACAGTTTCTATAGACACTCATGTCGAAATTATTTTTTTACAAAGTGTGTAGGCACCCCTTCGCACGCCTGTCTTACATCCTTGCCGTGTGTTTCCACACAGTAAACTTTAGGATCGGGAAAACTCCATTGGATATTAAATCACTCCCCGTCTCTGATTTTAACATTAATAGTTGATTGGGGGCCTGACGTTTCACCAACTCGGGGTAGAGGGACTCATTCCAATTGGTGTAGTCCATCCGCAAGCTGGTGTGCACCACATTTTCTAAATCATTTAATAAATCCCCGGTTTTAACTTTTAACAACAGAGAATCTGTGTTCCCATAGTAAACTTGAACCTCCCTCTCCCTTGGCCATTTTACCTTGCACACAACGTAAAAAAACGACAACATGAGTTTTTTGTAAATATCCAGTACTGAACTGCCTCTGCTATATTCTTATTCAGTACAACATTTCTCTTTTTTCTGTGTAGAAGAACCATATTTGGCTCTATGCTCGTGAGTGTTGTAAAATTGGGGTCGACAATAATTCGTGCACATTTTTTGGGGCATGTTATGACGTCACAACGTGATCTGTTTGGTACGCTTTCACACATTTTTCTGAAAACTGAAATTAAAATAAGTTTGTATATTTCTTTTTCGACTTTACTTTTTGCCAGTGAACGTTTACTGACAAAGGTGTCAATAAATGTCTTCAAGTTGGGTTTCTGATTGAATTGCAGGGCCCTGTGTATTTGTGTGACCCTAAAACCATTGCTCACCATCCATCGGTAAAGCACATGGTGAACAACAATTCTGTTTCGGGTATTCTGTTTCGGGTCCAGATCTGCAATTAGTTTCTGCTTGGAGGGGTCCAGTGCGTGCCCAGATCCTCGACCAAAGATCGATTGTATTTGCTCAATGAGTCCTAGGTCACAGGTCTATTTACGCACGGAAATACAAAATATTTTACTGTATCGTGAAGTTCCACTGGTGTGTGCCCGTCAATTTCAAAGAACCGTCCTTGTGGACCATTTTCCTCGACAGTGTGAATGTCGGGGACGTCAAAAGGATTTTCAAGCCACTTGTAATTGCCACATGGTAAAAAATAGTGACACATTGTCGAGGGAAACAACGAGTTCATGTCAAGAAAAACTGCATTAGACTTTACACCGGTGTCATACGCAGTTGGATCCGTTGTTAGAACGCGATCCCCATGATAAACATACCCACCCCTCATCGATCTTTCTACAAATAGGTGTTGATCCACATCGGTGAGCAACCCTATTTCCTCCTTACTAATTTTTAGAATTAAGTCCATCACCAAATGAGGAGTGGAAAAATAATAGCTAATGTCTAGCCCAAACTCTGAATAAATTTGATCTGTGTTTTTGCAGACAATATCCAAAAGAGTTAACACATCACTGGCCAAGTATATCTACAACAATCCCAACCATTTTTACAATTAACCGCAGCCCATACCCTTTTGGTAAATTCATATTCTTCGGCAGTGCATTCACTATTGGTAAGTGAATTATAGAATGCTTCAATTGGGGGTAGTTTCTCCTCACTTAACCGTGTGCCAGAGCAGTAATAGTCATACGCATATATGCCTTTACAGGTCAGTAAGTCATACTTTTCACTGTCTGGAAAGCGCTGTTTAAGCAGAGGGAAACAACCAAAATTGTCACTTTTCCGCACTTGAATGAGTTGATTCAAAGCCTTGGAGAAGAAACTTTATGAATCTAAAAACCGAATTTTTTTTTCCAGCACATATGCCCATTATTCACTACGTGCCATTTCAACTCTAAAAGCACTAGCTTCTCAGCAGATTTGGGGATAATATTGTAGGTAAATGAGTTATTTACCCTTTGGACTATCTGTTCCCCCTCCCTCCCAGTGCATACATGCCAAAACCGGTAAAATAAATTTCAAATCATAATTTGAATTGTGAATGAAAACTGGTATAAAAAACTGCTGGCTTACATTCACATTGCACGATTGGTGTGCTACACCAAGAAAATTACTACCCCCTGAAGATATTTCATGCCACAAGTTATTATGGTCCCTGACTTTCCCCTTCCCCCCTAGTCTTTTTCACCCTAGTCCCTTTCCCCTTAGCCCCCTCTTCAAATTCCCCCTTACTCACCCAATATATTTTCTGATTTTTAATAGCCAGGCGATCCTCTGCTGACAATAACATCGGGTAATGGGTATTTCTCAAACGGGAAATAGCTCCATTTGCAGCGACAATTAATTTAGTCAATGCTTTGATCATGCACTCATTCTCATCCAATGTTTCGACTATTTCTAACAATTTCATTGTGTTAGAGATGTCTCTTTGTGCGTGGGCTTAGGCAGCTGCAATGGCTTGATGTTCTTTGATACGATTCTGAAACTGTGGATCGTTCACATCCACCAGCTTAGCTTCACAATCCAAACTTATTTTATTGTTTTGCATGAGCGTATACTGGAAATTTTTAAATCTCAAGATGGCCCTGTCACCCGAAACTGTTTCCACCGATTGATAACCGTACGCCTACAATGCTTCATATGATTTTGTAACTTTAATTCAGTCCAAAATCTAGACAGGCACATTGGACAATATTATCGCGTCCCGCACCCCTTTTTACCCTCCCCCAGAACTCTACTGATCTCCATAATAGGATTGAAATGGCCAATTAAATTGGGTTCACTAGGCGGTGTATACAACAACCAAACCCATTGTTTTACCGGTTCAATCGAAGGATCCCTTACTGTGAATATTACACCCTTTTTATTAGAACGCATACCCTCTTGAAATTATGTTTTGTATTGGAGTACAGTAACACCGATATTTAAATGGCCGTTGGCCCGTTCAAAAATGTCTATCGACCTGAGTGTTACCGGAAATTTTTGTGCTAAACAAGAGAAATCTACTTTGGGAAAATCAGACCCCTCCTTTACATGCACGGTCCAATAGTCCAAATTTTTCTTTGAAGCGTCAAGTTTTAGAGGTTCGAAAGCTGATATGAGGAAAGCGTACATGAAAAATTTTTGGCCTGTTTCAAAAAAGATTCGTTGAACGCCCTTGCATCCTTCTAAATCAGGATTATATTTTAAAACTTTAGACCTCTCCCCCGCTCCAACCCCTCTTTAAATAAAATATTTTTTTTTAATTTACATATATTCACGCTTAAATTTTCAATAAATAAAACCACAGACCCACTCCAATTCTCATTATAATTTTTGAGATGAGTGATAATATTGTCAATCCATTGCATAAAGACTGTCTCTTAATTTTCCAAATGAGGATAGACTACCAACATCTCGGTGTGTACATAGTGATCGTACACTTCACTATGACCCTCATTCAAATAAAATATTTTTAAAATAATTGAGGCCTCAATGGAGTCCCGACCCCCCAAAACTGAATCAGGTTTTCTAAAAGTGCAGGAATTATTTCTATATGTTCATGAACAATATAAATGGGCTCGGTTATAAAATTTCCCCCCATAAATGAATTAAACGGATCACCAAGTTTTGCAGTATAAACGACTATTGTATTCAATATCGAATTTGTTTTTTGAAATTCTGGTAGTGACGTGAATTGTATATCATTACCCTCCCCCCTTGTATATAATCATTAGCTAAACCCTCTCCCCATGTATATCATCATTACCCTCCCCCCTTGTATATCACCACCTAAACCCCTCCCCCGCTTTGTTCAACAATAGGACGGCTCTGTGCATTAAAATCTCCCAGTTCACTTAGCATACCCTCGAATGTATCTGGGCTGTGAGAATCTGCCCAAGCCATTTTATTTTCAATTAAATTTGGTCGAATAGGGACTATATTCATTAAATCAGTAGGGGGAGGGTTCTCATTTAACTCTTTTGTAGAATATTCTAAAATTTGTATTGTCTTCCGGCTTAGCCATGGTAAATCGCCCTCTGAACTAACTACATTGCCTTGTTCAAGTGTACTAGTACCTAAATATAAATAATTATTCAATAAATTGTCAATGTCAGAAGCTATATCGTCTGAATTAACACTACCATCGGCACAACGTAAGAATTTACCATATCGGTCGAGATCTTGGTCGTCGATAGCTGGTATTTCAGTGACCTGATTTTCACGAAACTCCATTGGCGTGTCAATTTGAACACATAGTTCGTGAGTTGTTTCTTCAGATGGGTCAGAATGTAGTGCATATGGAACCAATGCAGCCTATAAAGAGAATTGCTTATTTTCAAAGTGTCTAAATCATCCTATTTTTAAAATTGGATTATCATTTTCATATCATTTAAAACATGTGCCTAAAAAACATGCTTAGTAGTAGTAGTAGTAGCAGAAGCAATATCTGTGCACACATAGTACCATTTGGTTAATTCACTGTTCCCCACTCTATATATCCTTAAAGTTCCTATTTATGAACCATCCCATATGCATTAGTGATATAACATATTTACAATCTAAACGAGACATAGTAGGTTTTGATTTTGTTCAAACAACCCCCAAAAATTTCATATTAATACTCTTTATTTGCTTTGGAAAAAACCGGGGTCCTTACGTGGTAGTCTAATTCCTTCAAATCATCTCCTGAAAATAGCTTATTTTCAATGTGTATAAACCAATCTAACCAAACCTCACAATCGTTAATGCAAGTCTATTATTTTCAAGATTTTCCGGAACATATGATAAATGCGGACCGTTAAGTCTCGCATCTCTTATCGAAGCCATTATAGCGCAACTTGACATCCATATTATTTCGAAGTCTAACGGTACAATCTCAATCCTTCAAATTGACTTGGGAGAAAAATCATTAGCGGAAATAAAATTAAAAACTTACATTAAGATTTGCAGCTTGCATGTTGAGGGCTGAAGGAGGCTCATTCTCGCTATGTATAGAGGGCGTTGGTCTTGAAGGCCCCGGCAACGCTTGATAGTGGGTGGACGGACCAGCGATGTCACAGCCATGTATATGCGGGGTACACTGAGTTTAAGGTCTTGACCAACGGCCATACTGGACAACTGATGCCCTCACAGAGGTTTTATCAGTGGTTCTAGCCTTCTTGTCAGGTGGGGGACATTGCTCAAAATTGTCCTTAAAAGAAACTAAATTTTAGTTTTTCATGTAAAGAAAAACCATACAAATTGTAGTGAAAAACCAGACTCCTCCCCTATTATACACCCCCTCCCCCGTCTTCGATATCGGTGTTAGAAGATCAATTTCCAGGTTACCTCTATTTAATATATGCTATGCTTTACACACTCACCCTAATGTACAAATATATTGGCCAATTTTGTTTCTAAACTACTATATTTTATTACATTAGCATTAAGCAAACTTGACTTCTTTCGTGTGTATCGTATAATGCATAAGTACCGGGTTTCCTTCAGAAAAGTCTATAGAACAGAAATGACACACAATAAAAAACATAATATAGCATAGAGTCCTGTAAATATTATAGAAATTAAGTTTCTAAGAACCAGGGTTAATAAAAAAAGGCTAAAACCCCTAATTAATGGGATAAATTGTCAAATTTATATAGTTCCGTAGGCTACAAAACCATAGCATAACTTTTGAAATGTTGTAAGCTCAAGAAACAAGGGGTATTTAGTTATATGATTTAAATTAGATAAAAAAAACATCGTTAATCCAGTAAATAGGCCTAAAATTTGCGATCATTTGTAAAAAAGCTAGCCAATTTACAAATTAAATGGACTCATCCCTAAATTAAAGACGTTGCTTTCTAGCCTAATACTATCAAAGTTAAAACCATAGTTTTCATGCCCCCTCCCCCCTGAGAACATAAAACAAAACTTTATCGAAAGAAAGCTAGAAAAAAGGAATAACGTGCACTCTAAAGGGCCGTTAGCATCCGCCTTTTACATAGATTCCATGTCCTAAAAATATCTCTTTTAATTTTGCAAATAATTCATCCCTTTTTCAGACCGTCTAGAATTATGTGAACCCATAAGCTTAATCCTTTCCATGTGGTGGCTCCACCCTTGTTTTTGTTAATTTCCTAACCTGACACGCGCGAAGGTTGTTTACGAAATCACCCCTTTTGAGACATATTCACACAGTTTTTGTTTAAATCGCAAGTGTGAAGATTTTGATGGTTTTAAACGTATCAAGGAGAAAAGAAATTTTTTGAGCAATAACTTCAATTGAAAGAATTAAATGGTGATGAATGGGGGGGAGGAGGGGGGTTACGTAGTGGAAAAAAGAGTATATTTGAAACAAAGTATAAAGATTTTTTTTTGGGGGGGGAAGGGGTGGTATACCCTGAATTTGAATATATTGGGAGGGCTATAAAAAGGATTTTAGTTGAAAAACCTAAGAAAATTTACTAAACAGAACTCACATTATAAATCTGTGTAGCTAAAACTTCTAAATCCATTATATTCGATTTTTGTTCCATTGCGTCGTGAAACGAAATGTTACTTTTACCACAAAGCATGTTCATTATTTTGTTTTTGTTTGATTTCGTAATGATGTTGTTATTTTTTCTTTTATATTTTCCATTACTCCGCAGTGTCATTTATAATGTTCATATGTGGGTCATAAATAAATTACTATTATTATTATTATAAACAAAATCTCAAGGTGGAATTGTGATGTAAGAGAAACCTTACGTAAATCCATTGGCCTAGAAAGAGACACGTGATCTTGTTCCCGTTAGACGCTCTTATCTGGTAATGATGTAAACTTCTGTCTGTATTCAATAGGTATAGAAACATCAAACAAGTTGACCAACCAACAGAACAGAACTATGAAACAACATCAAACCACATAACCAACAAAAAATATAGCCATCAAATCACATAACCATCAACAAACAGAACAGAACTATGAAACAATATCAAATCACATAACCATCAAACAATATAACGATCAAACCACATAACCAACAAACAATATAAACATCAAACAAGTCTAGAAAGAGGTCTAGTCTTGTTCGTCCAGGGGTTCTAGGCATCTGATTGGCTGAATCTTGTTCGTCCTGCATGTTAAGGGCGCTCTCTGTTGTTCGTCCTGTATTGGATAATGGGTTCGTACTAATTCCGAGGTGGACACAAACCCATTATTTACTTTGATATTTTACTTTGATACTAGTTGTGATACTTTAATGAACAGTTGATTTTGAAAAAAAAGTTTGATTTTAAAATAAGGTATTTTGAAAAACTTGAAACTTTTTGCAATCAAAAACGAACAAAAATTAATTTAAAAAAAAATCCGAAAAAGAAGTTTTTCAAAGAAAAGTAAAAGCCATTTTAATCTTAAGATCAGCAAACACAAATACCTGTTAAAATTCAAACTCAAAACATATAACAAGTAATTATATAAATGAATGAATAAATCTTAGTGCGAGTAATGCTTAAATTGAATATGCATATCAAGCTTAAACGAAAAAAAATATTTTGTTATTGAAGTATAAATGAAACTCAAAACGAAAAGACATTAAATTGAGAATTAATGCAGACAAACATACAATAGATACTAATGTAAATGAATAAATAAATCTTAAAATGAGTGAAACTTAAATTGAATATGCAAATCAAGCTGGAAACGAAAAAAAATCACTACAAACCAGAGTTTGGGTATCGCCTTCTCTCACTGTAAAAGTCTAAAACCTATTGCGTCACGGCGCTTTACTGAAAAATATACGTGTCTTTAACAGTCTTGGATAGTATAAACAAAATCAAATTGAATATTTGACCTACAATGGTATTAATTGTTTAAAGATCCATCAGTTCAAGATTTTATTTCACTGTAATTTTATTTTCATTTTCAATGCTGTAAGAACTGGAAAAAAAATATTTGGAATATAGTTCGTTTTCAGTGAAGTGCCAATGACGCAAAGGTCTGTAGGTTTTAACAGTCACGAAAAATTAAGCAAGAAAAACGGGTTTTAATTTTTATAAAGCAGTGAATACAATAAAATAAACACTTAGTTAAACAAAATTACTCCGAATATTTCGGCCCCACCTCCGGGAGCCTTTCTCAACGGAAAAAAAAAGAAAAGAAAAAATGAAACAAAAATGTTCTTTTTAATAACCTTAATTTACATCAAAATAAACAAAAAAAAACACACAAAAAAACAACAAAAGAAAAAATATAAATAAATAGGAAACAAAACTCACAAATATAAATAAAAACAAACTAGTTTTGTTTCCTATTTATTTTTATTTTTTCTTTTGTTTTTTTTGTGTGTTTTTTCATGTTTATTTTGATGTAAGTTAAGGTTTTTAAAAAGAACATTTTTTGTTTCATATTTTTCTTTTCTTTTTTCCGTTGAGACAGGCTCCCGGACGTGGGGCCGAAATATTCGGAGTATTTTTGTTTAATTAAGTGATTATTTTATTGTATTCACTGCTTTATAAAAATTAAAACCCGTTTTTCTTGCTTAATTTTTCGTAAATGGAAAAGCAGTGTGGTCTAAGAAATTATTTAGGTTTTACCAGTTAAGGAAGGGGACAATTTTAGGGGTCTTGAACAATTTTAGAAAGAACTAATAAATTAAACTGAATATTTGATGTATAATGATAATAATTGCTGAAAGCTCATCAGTTCAAAATTTTACTGTAATTTTATGTTTATTTTCAATATTAAGTACAAAAGAAAATATTTGCAATACAATTTGTTTTAGTAAATCGCCATGACGCAGTAGGTTTTAGACATTGACAGTGAGAGAAGGAGGCGATACCCAAAGTCATGTTTGTAGTGATTTTTTTTCATTTCAAGCTTCATTTGCATAATCGATTTAAGTTTCACTCGTTTTAAGATTTATTTATTCATTTACATTAGTATATATTGTATGTTTGTTTGCATTGATTATTTATTTAATGTCTGTTCGTTTTGAGTTTCATTTATACTTCAATAGCAAATTATTTTTTTTGTTTTAAGCTTGACTTGCATTTTTAACTTAAGCACTACTCGCTTTAAGATTTATTTATTCATTTATATTTTACTTGTTGTATGTTTTTTGATATGATTGTTTATTTAATTTCTGTTCGTTTTGGGTTTCATTTATTGTTTAATAGTAATTTTTGGTCGCTGTGAGTTTGAATTTTAACAGGTATTTGTATCTGCTGATCTTAAGTTTAAAATGGCCCTTACTTTTCTTTGAAAACCCTCGTTTTCGGAAAGTTTTTTTTTTATTAATCTCTGAAAAAGAGCAGGTATATTTGTGTTTGTGTGTGTTCGTGTGTGCACTAAAAACTATGCTAAACTAATCAAGCTAAATATATAAGCTTCCCAGCATAGCGAGCGAAGTCAAGAGAGGTCGGATTTAAAGGGAAGGGCTGAAAGAGTGGCTGCAGACAGTAATGAGCAACGTAATTTGAAAAGTTTGATCTGTTCCTTTGACAAGATTTTTCGGAACATATCCTACAACATACCCTATTTGGCTTGGATTTATGTGTAAGGGAACGATTTAATCTTTATTCTTGTTATTTTTTACTGTTTTACTGAAAAAAGTTTCAGAGCTTTTAACTTTCTAAAGTTTTTGTTTACTGTTTTTTAACTTTTACTTACATAATCCTTTAATTTCAAGTCCATATCGTTGATGAGAATGGCAGAGAATTAGAAAGAGGTGAACTTGGCCGGATTGTTTGTAAAACACCACTTCCTCCAGGATCTTTTTCTACCCTTTTTGAAGCAGATGACAAATATAAAGAGACATACTTTTCAAAATTTCCAGTAAGTAGCATATTAGTCATGTTAAAGCTTTGAACTACCCTTGTGGAGACGAGACATCATTTATGATGTCATTTATGATGTAAATAAAAGTAACTCGACTAACATCTGCTTTGAGTAAACCCCGCCTAACAAAAACCTAACTAAACCCCGCCTTTTTTTCTTTAGTCCTCTCGAAATGTTAACTTCCTCATAGACCCATACCCATACTGAGAGGTATAGGTGGACTAGTTTTTCGCTCCAGGGAAGGGGCGGATCTAGAGCAAAATCTCGGATGGGGGGGGGGGGTGTGTCAACCGGTCCCCAAAACCCCAAATCTTGGGGGGGGGGGTGATGGTAATGTAACAAAATCGCCAATAATTGACCAAATTGACAAATCTATTTCAAGAAAAAAGTAAAAAAAAAACAACAAGGAAATAAGGAAAAATCTTGGGGGCGGAATTCCTTCCCCCCAGTTACCCCGGATCCGCCAGTGTTCAAAGGTGTATGAGAAAATGATATAAAAGGGAACAGTTGCTTGTTTCTGGAGAAAAAAAATAACCCGGGCCCTGTGGTGTAACCCCTTAATCATCATTAAGTAAATCATATAAATTTAATGAAAGTAGTAATGGCATTTTTTTTAGATTTCTTTTATTCTTTCTTTTAATTGGGATTGAAAATATAGAACCAATTTGCCAAAAAAGCCCAACAAATATATTTTACACATTTCTTTTTACGCTAGCCAATACTGTGTATACTAAAGAAGTCATAATTATTTTATAAACAATAACAGAAGCTTAAAAACAAAAAAATATCCATACATTTTAAAAAGTTCCCGTGTTGCATTCAAACAAACATGGGCCTTTAATGGCAATCCAAATTTTTATGGTTAAAACTAAGATTCTTCTGACCCCTCCTTCCCCCAGTTCTGCTGGATAAAACTTCAATTTCTGTGATGCTATTAGTTTTCAGTCCCCATTAAAGTACCAACGTTCTTATCGGATCACACCTCATACTCTTTGCTTTATTTACTTTGCTTTATTTACTTTATAACCTTTATTTACTTTATATAATATAAAAATTATTTTTAAGCTTATTCATTAATAATCTTTTTAAACTAGCTTAGATTTATTTTGATGGACAGGATATTGTTATGCTGTTAAAAAAAATCGTACATAATTTCCAACGTGGAATTGAGCTTTGCTCTGTGGCTTCTAAGAAACTGATAGTGTCGTAAAGGCAGAAACGTAAACAGAAGGGGATAGGCATGGGCCCTGGGGCTTCTTAGAAATCTCAAGTTTACTGGGATTACCAGGTTCTTATTCAAATTATCAAAAAAGAATTGTTCTTTTTATTTATTGCTTCCTTCCGAATAAAAGTTTTCTGCATACATTCGTGCATTGAGGCATAGGACACTGAGAATCAGGGTTGCCACCACTAGTGATTTATTACTATTTCTAGTGATTCTTCATATTGCCTATACAAAAAAATCACTAAAATCTAGTGATTTTTTTTCTCACCGGCTGAAAACGCTGCTGAAAATGCTTTCACAAGTAATAAGGCAGCCAAGTATCTCTATTTGATTCGTAGTTTTATTCAATTATACTTTGAGGATAATAAAACTAAAGGTCTATTCGGTCTTCGAAAAAAGTGGATAAACGCCATCTAAAATGTTGCCAAAACCCTAAAGACATATACTTATTTAATTGATCATAGTCAATTCCAGTGTTACCAAGTGAACTAGTCCTTTTCAGTCCCTATTTGCTCGCCATGATAATTGATAATATAACATTAAGGCAATAGCTCATGAACATATCTTTACAAAAGTGGGGAGAAAGTAAATCGTTCTTTGTTTGCAGTCCACACCTAAAAACTGAAAAATAGTTGCCTAAAATACCAATAATATCTCCAATTGAGTAGCTAGGAGCATGGACGCCCATAAGCTGAATTCCAGGGGGGGGGTAAACCTCGTCTAATTGGCACTTTTAATGCTTCAGAACAAAAATATAAGAATAAGGCAGTATCATTCAGCCAGGGGGGCGGGCGCCCCCCTCCCCTTATGGGCACCCATGGCTAGGAGAGGAAAGGTAGCTCCTCCTACTTCTCAGAATACTCATCAGCATCCTAAGGAATAAACAAGGATTGTTTATATTGCTTAATTCTATGCAGTTTTTGCTTCTGTTAATGCAAACTTGTCGAGCTCTAAAAGATCAAATAATTAAACTATGTTCTGACGAAATAAAATCTTTTCTAGAGGTCAAGCTAGCGAATATGTAACGTGTTTCTACGGGTTCAGCTAGGAAAGGGTAAGCAGTTACCCATAGAAGACCCACTGCAAGCTTTTAAAAGAAATCCTTGAAAGCGTGTTCAAGACAAAGTTTTAACAAAAAACGATGAATATGAAAGTTTTCACTAATATTAATATGAATTTTTCAAGACCCCCCACCCCCAGCCCCACCCCCCCCCACCCCCGATTTTTTGTCGAAAAGCCAAAAAAGTCGTTCATGTAGTAAAATGCGACCAACACTTGGGCCACGTCAAAATTTATTTGATGATTCATCCCTCTATTTCAATTTATTAAATTTATTCAATTTATTAAATACTACAATAAATACATATTTATTTATTTATATTTATTTATATATATTTATTTATATATTTATTTATTTATATTTATATACATATTTATTTATATTAATTTATTTATATTTTTGTTTATTATTATATTATTCTTATATTATTATTTATTTATTTATTTATATTTATTTCAATTTATTATTATTATTCAATTCAATTTATTAAATACTACAATAAATACATAAATACTCTTAAGCGCTAGAGGTCCCAAGAAGCATAGCTTGTAGAGGACCTCGTATCAATCACAAAATCGTATCAATCACAATTTATATATTAGATTTGGGTGTTGTTAGTATTTTTCCCTTTTACTCTTATTACTATGCTAATAACCGTTACGCGCCAGGTATAGTCGGGGAGCCAAAGTTGAAAAAGTCGTCAAATAACGATTTGTAAAAAACATTTTGGTACATGAGTTCTGACTTTTGGAAACAATGTTTTTGAACATGCTGATTCCATTTATTTCGGGAATTGCGACCACCAAAGTGCGCTTCATAGTTTAACATGAGGTCAAAGTTTCGACTCAATCATCTATGGTAAAAAATTTAAAACTTAACTTGTTTATTGTTAAGTAGATGACACTGCATCGTTCTCGTGGCTTTGTTATGGTTATGTTTACTGCCATCTGCCATGCTGGTGCAAATTGATGGTTAAAAAGCTAATTAACTCTATTATCTGACCCTCAAATGTTTGTTTTTATTAGTATTTCACTTTTTATTGTTTCGCCTCGTCTTTCAGGAATCCTTGGTATATAAATTTATAATGCATAGGCTAAAAGTCTTACCAGTTTTGGGGTCAAAGGATAGTTAGAGGCTTACTTAAGTGGTTTAAAAGTAGGGTAAAGGTGCAGATTAGTTCCTCCTGATAAAAGCAACTTATTTCTTACTATTATTCAGTAAATTATAGGGGTGTCCACGGGAGAGGTTTTACGAGGAGCTTGGCTCTTTTGTGAGCTAGCCTAGGTGGTACAGGTTTTTTTCAAGCATAGTCAAGCAAAGGTGGTACACTCTGACAATACTTGGCTGTCTTCTCTTTCCTCTTTTTTGTGTCAAGAATCTCACTATTTACCAATGCTCTTCAAGTCACTAACTTTATAGCGCATCCAGACTATCCGCTCTCTGGAAAAATGGGATGGAAATCCGGAAAAAGGAATAGCCCTCCAGACTTAGCGGTTTTAAAAAAATATCGGTACAAGTTTATCAGCCATCCTTATCAAATCTGTTTTTCTGAGCCAAAACCTATAGAAAACAATTTTAGAGCCTCAGTTAGACTATTTAACTTTTTTCTATTTTAAACCACATCAGACAACTATTTTTATTTATCACTTATCATGTTTAATCGTCTCCTTCTTCTGGCATTTTTTCCAGAAAAGCTGTCCACACTACAGTCTTCCATCCCATTTTTCCATTTTCGGACCCTCTGATCCTTCCTGCCCAGAAAACGGAAAAAGGGGATGGAAGACCTGGCTACATTTCCAGATTTCCGTCCCATTTTTCCAGAAAGCGGATAGTCTGGACGTGCTATTAGGTGGCACAAAAAAATTTAGTCAAGCAAGTAAGAACTTTGATATTATACTTGCTGGAGGTTTCCCTGATCGTCGACATGTTGGGATATTGCCTAGAAAAGGATCCCTGGAACCTTTGCCTCCTCTTAGTCTTGAGCTTGCAAGCACACATGAAGAAGCAGACATGCGTGTAGCAGTCCATGTTGCTTCCAGCTTTAGGAATGGAAGTTCTTCTGTCATTGTTCGGGCCAATGACACAGATATTCTGGTGATACTTTTGAAACACTCCTCTACGCTGTTAGCTACGAAAGAGAACAAAAAGAAGGAGCTATTCCTCCAATTCCCTGACAGAGTTTTCCCTGTGCACGAGCTAGCTATTTCTCTTCCACGGGACTTTATTGACAGCATTGGACTTCTAGACTGCCTTAGTGGCACTGACACGACGAGCTTTGCATATTCTGTGGAAAAGAAGACATTTGTGAAAGCAGCTTTGAAATTTGATCTTGTTAGTGACATGGCGAAACTGACGAGAAAAGTCAAGATTGACCTCGTCAACATATCAAATTATATTGAGGAAGTGACGGAGGTGGCAAGAAAAGTAACAATCGCAGCCTATGGAAAGAATCCTACAGACTTTAACTCCTTGAATGACTTGCGAGTGCACTTATTCCATAGGAAAAAATCATTAAAAAATCTTCCGCCCACTGAAAACAGCTTTAAATATCACATCCTTAGAGTTGTATATCAGTGGGGAATCGTTTTACAGGCTATGGAGTCTGAACCAATAGTTTTAGACCCCCTAAATTTCGGAAGGGTATACAGTGACGCTTTCGGGGTTATTCCTCTGACAAATTCATTGTCGCCGTGGCCGATTTCTATAAACCGTATTGCAGTTCATTGCAGGTGTAGAAATATGTGTATTGGAAAGTGCTCCTGTGCTGGAATCCGCAAGTGCGACTTGCTTTGTGCTTGTGCTGGGTCATGCGATCTTTCTGAAAGTGACGACGAGTTTGACTAAATAATAACTTAAAAAACATTGCTAAACATATTTAAATTATGTATATTCGACCAATCGTATGTTAATAAAATTGTAAAAATCAAAAGCTTGTAAAAGCAGTTTGAAGCATATTGAAGCTGTTGTGCTTGAAGCAGGATTTTTTTTTTTTTTTTTTTTTTTTTTTTTTTTTTTTTTTTTTTTTTTTACTGATGTGGTAAATTAACGATCGCCTAATGTTTTGGCTAGGTATAAAAAAGACAACTACAATATTCTAGTAGAAAGCTGGACTTAGTCTGAGTGAAATAGAAAAATCAACGAACTTAGTTGCAAAAAACCACCAAGCGCACCTTTGGCGCTTATATTCCCGAGATATTCGTAATCAGCATGGTTGATTTAGTCTAAAACCTCTCTCAAATCACTTGTCCCCCTCAGATTGCTATTTTGTCAGATTTTCAACTTTGGCTCCCCGACTAGTAGCTTGTCGCGGTAAAGAGAGAAACAAAGATGACGCATTATTCCTAACCACGCTAAGATACGGTTTCTTCAGTTTTAAGATGTAGGGCTGAAAAACATACAATTCATGGTTTTTAACCATAGTGAATCCGTGTAATTCCATGAGTGATTTCTTGTGATTTCAGTGGTTCCATTACAATGAATTTACATTTCATCACTACTTTCGCTGGTTTTAAGCTCTTTTTTAAAATCCCTATGAACCTTTTTTTTGTCATTGCTTTGTGCTTTTGAAAATTTATTTATAGACACATTTTTGAATTTTCGGTTATAAATAGGGCGAGGTTTGCTTTTTACTAAACTATGGTGACCAATTTAACTCTTCTAAGGGTTTGGGCTTAAACTGTGAAGCTACTTACTTTAAACAAAAAAGACTCAGTGTAAAATGAATTAGACGTTAAGTTCCCCCAAAAAAATTGAAAGATTTTTTTCCAAAAAAAAGACTATGCTTCTTGCTAAATATCAAATTCAAATAGCATTTAGCCGACAAAACTTATCGCCAAACTTGAGCAATTACGAATTAATATTTTTATTTATTTTTAATTTGATTTTTATTTAATTTAATTTTTATTTTTATTTAATACGTAGTTATTAGGTCTTTGTTTGTTGCCTCTTGCTATATCCAGACCCCCTCCCTTCTAACTCCCTGGTTTAGAAATATTCGGATATGTAAAAATTATCATTAATTTAAGAATTTAGCTGTTTTTACTTTGAATAAGTGAGCTAAGTCAAGCTGGGTAGTTGGAATTTACTGGGCAGTCTCCCATTTAAATAATTTAACTATTATGAATGAATAAATAAACATATTTAAATTCACTAACTATTTTTTTTGTGCCTACTTCTTGCTAGCTGACTACGAAATTTATCTTGAAATTCTACATCTTTTCTTTTTATTTATTTATTTTACTCCGTCTCTTTTAACTTATTTTAACTAAGTCAATGAACAGGGATATTATGACACCATGGACGCTGGCATGATGGATGAAGAAGGCCGAGTGTATGTGATGGCTAGGGAAGATGACGTGATTAATGTGGCAGGTCACAGGTATCTCTTTTAATTACTTTTTATTCGTATTTTGACTGAATATTTTAACGTACTGAAGCTTTTTTTCCAAATGTGATAAATGAGCTTTTGAAATGTAATGGTGGCGATATTAATACTACTACCAGTAACAACTCACAGAAGCACCAGGCCACCTGAGGACAACACAGCTGCGCACGCTTCTCCTCCACCTCGATCTAATCAAAGCTTCACTTTTTACTCATCTAAGGAAGTTTCAATGCCCTTTAAATCCTCCCTTATGACCTCGTAAACCCCATTTGGGACGGATTGATTTCCGTTTAGTTTCAGATGGAGGTCCTGAAAGCAAAGTCATTGGCAATCTGTTATCCTTCACGCATGTAACATTTCATAGAAATCCAAAGCTTTCTTTCATTATAACAACTGTGCATATATGTGCAGCATTTCTCTTGAAAAATCTACAATCAGCTCTTGACTCTGATCAGATACCTGCCACTCTTTTTCTCGTTGGACAAAAAACATTCGAGATGGACGGGATAAGGTAATTCTATGAGGTATTGTATCCTCGAAATTGATGAAAATCTTTCATATTGACCTGATCAAAGTGAAAGTCTTCAGGACTCTTTAGAAAGCCTAAATACCTTTTTCCAGGGTCAGTTCTTTTAATCCTTGTCTAAAGCCTAGTTCAGTCTCATGTTTTGTATTGTGCTGTTATTTAGATACCAACCTTTTCCTCGCTCCTGAAGCCAATTTCAAAACTTTATGATAAAGCAAGGACACTAACCAGGAAACTAACCGTTCTTCATTTAAACCCTTGCTTAATTTGAAATCTCTTTATTCTCTGCCGTGTGCTTCTTTCCCTTTTCTACAGTTGCATGGTCACCTTCCTGCTCCCCTAAGTTACAATATATAATTTGCTTTTGATGTATTATTTGATATTTGCTATTTGATATTTCGACTTACCACCTCCGCTCATCTACCAACGCACGGATCCCTAGTACACAATCCTTGAGGTCTGACTTTAAACCTTTGGTAGCTAGTAACATAATTCTAAGAGAGGGACACTCTCTTAGAATCTGCACGAAGCTGCCACTTCTTTGGTATCTTCAATGTCAGAGAATTTCTACTCATTATTGAGTAGTTTTCTTACGGTTTCTCCCGGAGTTTACGTCTATGAAACAGGTTTGAACGTCTGTTTAAGTATGATTTATTTGAGTTTCACCGAGCTTATGATTTAATATTAAGCGCTACTTCCTTATCTTCCTTGTCATTTTGAGAATCTTGAGGTGGGGGATTTGATTTTTTTTTCACACCTGCTTCTTCCTGGGCATGGATCCATACGAAGTACAGTACGTTGAAGTTGTTTTAGTTGTTGTAAATTTATTCTTAAAAAAAAAAGAACTGACTCAGAATCATATTTTTGGTACAACTTGTTCTTTGACGTACGGTCAGTCAAACGGGTACCTAAGCTATACGTAGAAAACTCCTCTCGAAAACGTTTCAAAAATATAGTTTTATAATATAGCTTTATTTCCTACACTTCTAGATAAATGAAAGTTTGATGGCTGCAATGTACATAGAAGTTAAAAATTTTCAAAATATGCAAGTTTCGCACTTTACAAACCCACTCAATTCTTGATATTTAGTAAACTCTTACTAAAACTGTCTATATTAAAAGTCAAAACAATCTTTTTACTCCTTGTAGCTGGTACATTACCTTATTTTAAATAGAATAAAAATAAACAAATATCCTGAATTCTAAAATGAAATAAAGAAAATATGAGTAAAATGAAGAAAAGATAAAGAAAACGAAGAAAAAATGAGGAGATTGAAGAAAAAAAGTAAGAGAAACATTAATAACTTATGTTCATTTAGGCTTTCAACATCTGCCCTAGAAGAGGCTATACTTGAACACCAGCACATTGTTGAAGCTGCCGTGGTAGGTGCCCCTGACAAAATGAAAGGAGAAATTCCAGTTGGTCTCTATGTAACCACAAGTGGTAAGTTTCGTTTCTTCTGCCTTTGATATTTGTTCTCAGGCTACACTCGTCACTGACTTCTTTGTCATCGAGATGTTTGCTTGCTGATAAAACTTGTTCGTTGATTAAACTCCGAGACACAGCTAACAGTTCCTTTCGCTTCTTCGATGTTTCATCCTGTAAGGTCATTAGATAGTTTAATTTCCAATAGTTTGCTATTTCAGAATTGTTCCAAGACTTGCGATCATGTTGGATTCCTAAGTGTTGGATTTCTGGTCCGTGATTTGTTTTCATCTTCAATGGCTTTTATCATTTTGGGCTAGGGGTTTGTTTCCTGTGATATTTTTTAAAAACCATACAGTTTCGGAAAAATTTGCCAAAAATATGGTGAAAACACCGTTTTCACCGTTTTCATGGTGTTTTCCTTCAATCTTGGTCCTCCTTAAAAATTTCATGGATCTCAAGCCCAAATATTTTCGAAGCTGAACTAGTAAGTACCTTGACTAAATAAACAGAGAATTTATATCAGTCTCGGTGTAACAACAAGCAATAAGGTGTCTAATCGACTGGGTAATTTAGTCCAACTGATTAAAAGAAAATTCCAAACCCATTGAACTAGGTCTGTAGACTTAGTAACCTGCACCTCAGTACAAAACATCTTTTTTTTAACTAAAACGCGATTTTGTGCTGAGCTATGTACTGTAACGTAGACTCATTGTAGAGTTTTCTGACACCAAAACAGTGTATTGTAAACTCTGTAGCTCAGGCCCTTTTGATCAAACCGATGAAGGATAGTGTGGAATTCATAAATACAAACTAAAATAAAAACAATTTTTTGCCTGCTAGACCAAATTAAGGTCTATTCATATTGTAAATATAGGATTATTTAAAAATTTCCTTCTGATTATTCCAAAATTATCAAGTTTATAGGGCAGTATCACATTTTTGTCAGTGTTTTGACATTTTTGTAGTTTTGAACTTTTGACATTTTTGCCAGTTAACAATTTTGCCCACTAGATCAAAATAAGGCCTATTTATATCATAAATCTAGGATTATTTAAAAAATTGCTTCTGGTTAATCCAAAATTATGAATTTCATAGGACAGTATCACATTTTTGTCAGTGTTTTAACATTTTTGTCATTTTGACATTTGACATTTTGGCATTTTTGTCAGTTAACAATTTTGCCCACTGGACCTAATTAAGGTCTATTCATATCATAAATCAATTACTATTAAAGATTTTCCTTCTGGTTATTCCAAAATTATGAAGTTTATAGGACAGTATCACATTTGTTTCAGTGTTTTAACATTTGTGATTTTGACACGTTGAAATTTATCAGTGCGCAATTTTTGCCCAATCTACAATTTTTGCTTCATTGCTAATTTTTCAAGTGAATAATTCAACACAAAAGAACACAATTTACCAATGTCATTTTGACATTTGACATATTGAAATTTTATCAGTGAATAATTTTTGCCCAATCTACAATTTTTGCTTCATCGCTAATTTTTCAAGTGAATAATTCAACACAAAAGAACACAATTACCAGGCAAATGATTAGTCTTAGAGATAAAATAGATCGCGCTGTATAGCTTGAAAAGTAAAGTTCGATTTTTTCCTCATCTAAATGACTAAGATGATACTAGCATATTGACTCGAATTTTCTCACACTTAGGTGTCAGGTACACTGGACAGCACAGAATTAGGTAAAATATTGAAAACAAGAGGAAATGGAAAGGGGGTTAATTTAAAAATGTAAAAAAAAGACTATACTTGATAATGTATTTTAGATCCGAAATACTGATGCAGGCACATGTTCGGATACAATGGAAAGAAATCATAAATCATAGGATTTAAAGCTATGCCCTGGGGGCATTAAGGTTTTCATAGAAGGTGTTGTCATAGAAACTTGAAAACAGGCTCATTCGATTGGAAATTCGAAGGGATAGTACCCTATTTAATAGTCGAAAGTGATTGGAGGGCAACTAGCCCCCCTCCTCACGCAAATAATTCCCCCAAACACATGCAATCAATATTTTGAGATAGCCATTTTGTTCAGCGTAGTTGATTTCCAGATAGTAAATATGTTTTTGAGGAGGAAACTGCCCCACAACCCTCAGGGCAAGGGTTTTTAGTTATGCCCTGGGGGTATATAATGTTTTTATAGAAGGCGTTGTCGTTGTGGCGTTCTAAGTTATGCCCTAAGGGTGTGTATGGTTCTTATGAAAGGGATGCTCGTATAAAGTTCATAGAGGGCTCATTTGATTGGAAATTAAAAGTTCTAGTTCACATTTTAAGAATCAATAGATTTAAGGGCAACTAGTCCCCCCATGCCCTTTTTTCCCCAAACCCATCCGCTACAAATTTTGAGATAGCCTGTTTTTAAAAAATTGTTCAAAAATTAGATAATAAAAACTCCGGTGTCAACACAACCGCCCGGACCCAGGTGGTAGGCGTTGTAAGTGTTGTCCCGGGGTTGTGTATGGTTCTTATGAAAGGGATGCTCGTATAAACTTCAGAGAGGGCTCATTTGATTGAAATTGGGTACTAACCCTTCAAATTTCCAATCGAATGAGCCTGTTTTGAAGTTTCTACGACAACACCTTCTATTCAATATGTTTACCTAATTCTGTGTTGTCCAGTGTACCTGACACCTAAGTGGGAGAAAATTCGAGTCACTATGCCCGGATTGTGACTCGCGGATTGCCAACTGCCTGATTAAAAATGCTTATTATTTTATTGTTCTAAATCAAAGTGTGTTGGCCCTCCCATTTCATAACATCTTGTCATATTTATTTGATTCTAATCAGTATGTGCTATCCCCCTTTGAATCGAATAATGGAAGTCCTTCAAACTGCTAGATATCCCTTTTTTGATTTATCTTAAAAGATATTATTTTGGGCTTCATAATGCATTAGTTGTCATCCACTTAAACCATGCAAAGACATTTTTTTTAGAATATCTCCTGATTACAATCATGTATTTTCGTTTCCCCTGTGCATAGTTTCGACTCTAGCTCTAAACTATTGATACTAAAGAAGCTAAGGGTATTAAATTGAAACTTTTAAGGAATATTTAGGCGGATGTTGAAATAAATCGAATCGACCTATGATCATGTAAGATGTCAAAAGGGTAACAACGCAATATCTCAATAATGGCTTACATTATTAAGTTAGATCTTTCAGGATAACTTGTGGGGGATTTTAAACTAGCCACAATACACTATGTGTATACTTTTAATACTAGATTAGACCCAATTAAGGTCTATTCATATCATTAATCTAAATTATTCAAGATTTTTCTTCTGGTCATTCCGAAGTATGAAGTTTATAGAACAATATCACACTTTTGTCATTTTGACATTTGACATTTTTGTCAGTTAACAATTTTTGCCCACTAGACCTAATTAAGGT
Source organism: Artemia sp. Kazakhstan ARC1039 (assembly GCA_029168905.1). NCBI lineage: Eukaryota > Metazoa > Arthropoda > Branchiopoda > Anostraca > Artemiidae > Artemia > Artemia sp. Kazakhstan ARC1039. The sequence continues at coordinate 45,128 of JAQQPU010001938.1, read as the reverse complement.
CTGTTCATTTCATAAATCTAGGACTATTCAAGATTTTTGTTGTGGTTATTCCAAAATCATGAATTTTATGGAACAGTATCACTTTTTTGTCAGAGTTTTGACATTTTTGTCATTTGACACTGGACATTTTGTCATTGAACAATTTTTGCCCACTAGATCCAATTAAGGTATTTTCATATCATAAATCTAGGATTATTTTATATTTCTCTTCTGGTTATTCCAAAATTATGAAGTTTATAAGGCAGTATCACATTTTTGTAAGTTTTATCATGTTGAACCCTGAAAATAAACAATCAAAACTAAGTATTCAAATTTGACAACGATCCTAGTTTAAAAGGATATGGGAAGTGAAAATAGCAACTTCTATAGACTAGTGCAATTTTGTAGGTAAAACAATCTAGTTACAAAAAACAAAGTCTGGTTTTAAATGGCCCATAAGTTAACATAGTGCTCACATCATGGTAATTGGCCCAGCTTATTGATTATGTTATTTTCATGGTTGCAGCGGTAGCTGCAACTTATTAAAGGACGAACTATGGCCCATAGTAACCATGAATTAAAAAAAAACGTTAAGAAGAAACTGGCTTGTGAGAAAAATCACCATTTCTACTAATTTCATCAACTTAGCTTAGCTGATTCAGGAATGGTAACTATTACGGAAATTAGTCTTAATAGTAAAATATTATTTTGAAAACAAATTTAAAAGAGTTTCAAAAAACAGCGTGAAGTTTGTTGAAATGGTGTCGGATCGAAACAAAAAGAACAACATAGGAATCACAATAGCCGAAAAACCTATTCAGGAAACTTATAGCCCCCCGGCTTGGACAACAAGAAAAATCATTTTTTGCATGGGTAGCACTGATGCGTCCTCTTCCCCCCTCCTCTTTTTCTCTCCACTGCTAGCGGTATACAGACAGTGGGAACTTCCACTGCTAGCGGGAACTAAACAGCTGTTTAAAAACTCATTTTAAAGAAAATTGGCGAATCTACGTACCTTTGTAATCAAAAAACATAGTATTTAAGATAAAAACCACTTTTTTGACAAATGTAAATCAAAAACTGGAAGGATCATATAAGACCCTAGTGTGGGTTTCTACTACTGAGTGGTCTCTACTCTAGGGTGCTGGAATAGATGTTAAAAGTAAAGAACGTCATCGATCATTGTCTAGACGTCTAGATTTAACCTAAAGCTGAAATGTAGGGATGTTACCTTCCCAGAAGGTTATGATGCTGATAGAATATCAAGCTGAAACATTTATTATTTGACATTATAGAAAATGGATGGAGTAATTTTATAAAAATAGTCTGTGATGGAGCAGAAAGTGTCCTAGGGAGGAAATTTAGGAACGCCAGAAAGTACATAATTTGCACTTTACTGAAAAAAAACAAATGAATGTGCATTGTCAGTTTAATATGCATATACTGATATTTGGTAATCGAAATGTTAATATTATTTGATTTATTAAAGTTATAAAAGTAAAAACATTTATATTCTGTTAGTAAAGTGCAAATTATGTTCTGGTCATGGGAAGGCATAGGGGTTTTGAGCCCTACTCATGTTAATTTCTGCTCGTTTTGAGTTTGACTCGGTTATTTATTGTAATTAAATAAAAAACATAATTTTTTTAACTGAAAGTAAGGAACGACATTAAAACTTAAAACAAACAGAAATTATTCCGTATATGAAATGGGCTGTCCCCTCCTCAACGCCTCGCTCTTTACGCTATAGTTATTTATTGTTTACAAAAAAATTGAGTTGTGAGAAAGTCAAACTTTAGCGTAAAGAGCGAGGTGTTGAGGAGGGGAAAGCCCCTTTCATATACGGAACAATTTCCGTTCGTTTTAACGTCGTTCCTTACTTTCAGTTAAAAAAAACTTGTTTTTATTTATTTAATTTTTAAACGTTTTTGAATTAATGCAGGTTTTGATTTTGGCTCACCGTACATGAATAATTAAAAAAATTTGCATATTAATTTTACTTTTATTTGGTTAAATGGCTTTCTCAAAAGTTGTTTAATTTTATTTACGAACGTTTTTATTAGTAATAAATATACGTAACTTACGAATTAACTTACGTAACGAACTTCCATATTCATAGATTTTTAATACGTATATTAGGGGGTTCGCCCCCTAGTCGATACCTTGCTCTTTAAGCTAAAGTTCGAATTTTTGTTCCAATTCTTTAAAAATGACCTCTTAATCACACAGGCCGTTAATTAGAATAAATAGCTCTTATGAAAGCACTAAAAAATCTTTGGCTTAAAGAGCGAGGTATTGACTAGGGGGTGAACCCAATCATATACGTAATATTTTCTGTTTGTTTTAAGCTTTGATGTTGCTCCTTACTTTGAGTTGAAAAACTTTTTTTTTGTTTAATTTCTGATCTTTTTCTTTAATAATGATGGGAAATCATAGGGCTATAATAAAAGACAGGTTGAGATGGCTAGGACAATTCTTATGAATGAGGGATGACAGACTGCCAAAGATTTTTTTTTTCCCATCCATTGGGGGTAAAAAAAACAGGTCTTCCTCGAATGGAACGGGAAGAGCTCACAATTAAGTAGTTAAACTTCCTTAAATACTTCTTTCGTGTAAATCTTTGAATATATTGGGGTGGAGCAGGAGCGTGTGAAGCTGTGGTGCCTCTAGGTGACCTGGCGCTGCAGCGAGCTTTTTTGAATAGTAGCAGTAGTAGTTAGTAGAATGCTAACTTATACTTCTATGGATGCCCTAGGAAAACATTTCTATGGATGCTCTACACCTTTTCAAAGAGAGTGAGTATCCTCTCACATGGCCTTATACTTCTATGGATGCCCTAGGAAAACATTTCTATGGATGCTCTACACCTTTTCAAAGAGAGTGAGTATCCTCTCATATGGCCTTATACTTCTATGGATGCCCTAGGAAAAAATTTCTATGGATGCTCTACACCTTTTAAAAGAGAGTGAGTATCCTCTCACGTGGTCTTATACTTCTATGGATGCCCTAGGAAAAAATTTCTATGGATGCTCTACACCTTTTCAAAGAGAGTGAATATCACCTAAATGGAAATACCTGTCTTAGCCAACCAGACAGGTTTCTGGGCCAACCAGATAGGTTTCTGGGCCAACCAGACAGGTTTCTGGGTTAATAGGTGTATGGAAATACTGTGGGTACACCATATATGGCAACCTAAATGGAATTTGAGGGTCGATAAAGTGAAATTATGTCACTATTCTAGTTTTTCTAAACCAGTATTGCCTATAACTTAATATATTCAAATATTTTTTGATAACGTGATTGGTGATTGGATTTGAATAAAAGGAATTCAAATATTTTGCCTATGAAATAGACTGTCGTGTTGTAGCATTTCACAGTTTGAATAACTCGTTCAAGGAGCAAAATAGATTATTTGCTCTGGATATTCAAATATGGAGAATTTTAAGAGAGTACATGTGAGTATATTTTTTTTATGTTATATTAATTTGCCCATAAAATAGACTGTCGTGTTGTAGCATTAGGTTGATGGCAGAAGGATCTCTTAGAGTAGTTATAGTGTGATAGTGGGGGGCGAGTTGCTAGCGAAAAACCCGTGTGGTTGAATAAAAGGAATTCAAATATTTTGCCTATGAAATATACTCTCGTGTTGTAGCATTAGGTTGATGGCAGAAGGATCTCTTAGAGTAGTTATAGTGTGATAGTGGGGGGCGAGTTGCTAGCGAATGTGCATTGACTTACCATACAGGTTTCTGGGTCAACCAGACAGGTTTCTGGGCCAACCAGACAGGTTTCTGGGCCAACCAGACAGGTTTCTGGGCTAATAGGTGTATGGAAATACTTTATTTCATTTTTTAAGGGTAATTTAGACGAGGTTACGTGCGCGCACGTAACCTTGTCTAAATTAACCTTAAAAAATGAAATAAATCTATGTCGACTTTGCATGTCTCTCTCACTATGTATGCGCCGTCGTGGTGTACACTCAATGTCTTTACAAGAGGTGACTTCAAGAAAGAGTTTGGCCGGAGGGGGGCATTAAATAGCGGAATTTACCATTTTTTAGGAGCCAATCAGAGACATCGGTGGTGTTCGCCCCCTAGTTAATACCTCGTTCTTTATGCTAAAGTGTTTTTAGTACTTTCAAAAGAGCTATTTATTCTAATTAAACGGTTTTTGTGATTCAGGGATCATTCTTAAAGAATTCTAGCAAACATTGGGGGCGGGGAACGCCACAGGGGGGGGGGGGGCGCTGCGGTGGGTTGGAGGGGGGTATCAAATAGTGGAATTTGTGAGGAAATTGCTCTGCCTTGCACATACACTGACACATTGTTACTTACTTACAATTTTTTTCATAATTTCTTGAATGAAATTTCTGCTTTATGTACACAAGAGCTGACTTCAAGAAAGAGTTTGTTACCTATTTACAATTTCTTCATAATTTCTTGAATGAAATTTTCCGTATTGTGTATCCAATAGGTGAAAACAATAAAGAGTTTATTACTTACTTACGATTTGATCATGATTTCTTGAATTAAATATCTGTATTGTGTCCAGGAATTGAATTCAAGAAAGCGATTGTTTCTTACTTACAATTTCTTCATAATTTAATGAAATGAATAGAACTATTCTAAAGAATAAAGACGGGTTAAGCTTAAAGATATTTATTGCTTAAATGTATTAACAGATTTTTTTTGAGAAAAAACAACAACACATATTTACATAAAAATAGTACTTAGATTTCACTCTTAAACGTCCAGAAACGATGGTCCCATGATATAGAATAGTTTTTACCATGTCTTATGGATTTATCACGATCAGGTATGTCCTTAGGTATCCACTGCGCGAAGAACCTAACCTCGTCTTCAGGACGGTGATAATCCCCTTCAAATTTAGGACACTTAAACTCTTCTAGATTGAAAAGTGAAATCCTAGGGTCACACTATTGAATTAAAACTTTATCTGTAGGTACATTACCCTTTACGTAGAGTGCTTCAACCCCGAAAAAGCTGCAAATTTCATTGACTTCCTCCTGAACATTTCTCAGTTCCTGACCAGTATTATTAAGTGGTGTAATCACTCTATCGTAGAATCCCAATCTGTTTATATGGCGTAATGTAGTACTCCACAAGCTTTTATCATACTCAAACATATTATAGTTCACTATCCAATGATAACAGTCAATTTCTTCGTGTTCCATAGACAATAATAAAAATGCACATTCAAGTAAAACACCACAAGATGATTTTTTCAAACCGATAAATTCGGTGTCATACAGTCCTATCATATTGGAAGCTATTAGTGTAATTGTTAAGTAGAGAAATACTTCATCAAACTTTTATATCTTCGCTCAAGGTTGAATGGAGTTTTGGCTAGGGGGATGAGTTCTAAAACCATCTGAATTCATTGTGGGGAGGAGTCATAAAACCCTTAGAAGTCATTGCGGGGAGGAGTCATAGAACTCTCGGTATCTATTGCATGCAAATGATGTCTGGAAATTACAATTTTTTTATACAATATCTGTATTGTGTATCCATGAGTTGAATTCAAGAAAGAGTTTGCTACTTACTTACTTACAATTTTTACATAATCAGAAATCCGACAATGGATGATGGTAGAGAATTTATTCATTCTAATAGATTGATTTTGTCAATGTTATCCGACGTATCGTTTTTTTTTTGCAAGCCATTCATATTATACCTTAAATGCATTCAGAAGTTTCCTTGATAAAACATAGCCGTGACTACATCAGATGGTTTTGTAGTGCAGTGAGTTGTTACTAGTAGTAGTACTTTCGTGTTTTTTTTGCAAGTCATTCATACTAGACCTTAAATGCATTCAGATATTTTCTTGATAAAACATAGCCGTGACTACCTCAGATGGTTTTGTGGTGCAGTGAGTTGTTACTATTAGTAGTACTTTCGTGTTTTTTGCAAACCATTCATACTAGACCTTAAATGCATTCAGATATTTTCTTGATAAAACATAGCCGTGACTACTTCAGATGGTTTTGTGGTGCAGTAAGTTGTTACTAGTAGTAGTATTTTCGTGTTTTTTGCAAGCCATTCATACTACACCTTAAATGCATTCTGATATTTTCTTGATAAAACATAGCCTTGACTACCTCAGATAGTTTTGTGGTGCAGTGAGTTGTTACTAGTAGTAGTACTGTCATGTTTTTTGCAAGCCATTCATACTATACCTTAAATGTATTCAGAAGTTTTCTTGATAAAACATAGCCGTGACTACATCAGATGGTTTTGTAGTGCAGTGAGTTGTTACTAGTAGTAGTACTTTCGTGTTTTTTTGCAAGTCATTCATACTAGACCTTAAATGCATTCTGATATTTTCTTGATAAAACATAGCCTTGACTACCTCAGATGGTTTTGTGGTGCAGTGAGTTGTTACTAGTAGTAGTACTTTCGTGTTTTTTGCAAGCCATTCATACTATACCTTAAATGTATTCAGAAGTTTCCTCGATAAAACATAGCCGTGACTACATCAGACGGTTTTGTAGTGCAGTGAGTTGATACTAGTAGTAGTACTTTCGTGTTTTTTGCAAGTCATTCATACTAGACCTTAAATGCATTCAGATATTTTCTTGATAAAACATAGCCGTGACTATCTCAGATGGTTTTGTGGTGCAGTGAGTTGTTACTAGTAGTAGTACTTTCGTGTTTTTTGCAAGCCATTCATACTATACCTTAAATGCATTCAGATATTTCCTTGATAAAAAATAGCCTTGACTACCTCAGATGGTTTTGTGGTGCAGTGAATTGTTACTAGTAGTAGAATTTTCGTGTTTTTTTTCAAGCCATTCATACTATACCTTAAATGCATTCAGATATTTCCTTTATAAAAAATAGCCTTGACTACCTCAGATGGTTTTGTGGTGCAGTGAATTGTTACTAGTAGTAGTAGAATTTTCGTGTTTTTTTGCAAGCCATTCATACTATACCTTAAATGAATTCAGATATTTCCTTGATAAAAAATAGCCGTGACTACATCAGATGGTTTTGTGGTGCAGTGAGTTGTTACTAGTAGTAGTACTTTCATGTTTTTTGCAAGCCATTCATGCTAGACCTTAAATGCATTCAGATATTTCCTTGATAAAAAATAGCCGTGACTACCTCAGATATGGGCTTTTCAAGTGATGAATAGGTTATATCGCAGGGGGCTAGGATATAAACTATATTCTAAGAATCTCTGGACCCTTTGAGTAATGGGAGTATTAAAAAAGCCAACGAATTTTATTTGAAATCATAAAAATACTGCTTTTAGAAACGAACATTCACAGACCAATTGGAAATTTAGCATAACAACACTATAGGATACTTCCTTGCATTGTTTAACTGAGCATAGCGCCTCACATCTCTTCCTTTAAATAGAAGTGAATGTCTATCTTTTTCTTGTGTTTTTATAAGCATCCTTATCTGTTTTCTTATAGTACTCAAATCTTCGAAAATGTGCAAGGGGGTATTTTCATGGTGTATTTTGCTATGACTCACATTGCTGTCAGGGGTGAGATCCAACTTTGCTCGCTTTTGCAGAGGGGTTTGATCAACAACATCCTAAAATAAAAATTATTTTCAGTTTTCTCAGTAGGTAGCTTGCAAGCTTAAGGACCTAAATTTCAAGCTACTTAAACACATAAAGAAAAGAGCGGAAGTCCTAGATGGAGGCTAAACCAAGCATATATTTAATATGATACTCTCTAAATTAAAGCTGTTTATACTTTTAAAAAAGCTTCCTATTTTAATTAAACAATACGTCTCTTAACCTCTGAAAAGAGGTAAGGTTCTTAATACATTTCACATCTTGAATCAAATATTTTATGTTATTAAATTTATAGCTATGTTCACTATAATATCCCATTGCCTATTGCATCAAGGGCCAAAAAAGGCTTAGATCCCTCACAGTGGTAGCTACTCAAGGAAGAATTTGAATAACCCCCCCCC
>JAQQPU010001938.1:17247-37097 GCA_029168905.1 Artemia sp. Kazakhstan ARC1039 | reverse complement strand
AAAAAATCCCCCCTGAAAACGTCTGTATGCTTCCCAATAACCAATACTATATGTAATTAATTAAAACAAACTTTTTCTACAAAATAAGTTTTTCAAAGAAAAGTAAAGAATCCCATTAAACAAAAATTGAGCAAAAATAAAATCAAATAATCTACCAAGCGTGGAACTACCACTAATCAGCATCTATAAATAAATGAAACCCAAACCGAAAAGAAATTACAATAAATAATCGAGTCAAACTCAAAACGAGCAGAAATTAACATAAGTTGGGGGCAAAACCCCTATGCCTTCCCAAGGCCAGTGTGGGGGGTTGGGGGTTAGGTGGGAGGATCTTTCCATGGAGGGGGCTCTGGATTTCCCAGCATTATTTAAAAAGCTTCCTATGCTAATTAAACAGTTCATGTGTTTCAATTTTAGTAAATATTCTCAAACTGTGAAATGCTACAACACGACAGTCTATTTTATAGGCAAAATATTTGAATTCCTTTTATTCAAATCCAATCACCAATCAAGTTATCAAAAAATATTTGAATATGTTAAGTTATAGGCAATACTGGTTTAGAAAAACTAGAATAGTGACATAATTTCACTTTATCGACCCTCAAATTCCATTTAGGTTGCCGTATATGGTGTACCCACAGTATTTCCATACACCTATTAACCCAGAAATCTGTCTGGTTGGCCCAGAAACCTGTCTGGTTGGCCAAGACAGGTATTTTCATTTAGGTGATATTCACTCTCTTTGAAGAGGTGTAGAGCATCCATAGAAATTTTTTCCTAGGCTATCCATAGAAGTATAAGACCACGTGAGAGGATACTCACTCTCTTTGAAAAGGTGTAGAGCATCCATAGAAATGTTTTCCTAGGGCATCCATAGAAGTATAAGTTAGCATTCTACTGTAGTTTAGTAGTTTAGAAAACAACATCTTCTTAGGCTTTTTTATTCTCAATTTGTTTGGTGTTGATTTTTCATGCCATCTCTTTTTTTTCAAATTTAACACACGCTACTACCAGTAGCTGTATAACTGCATATGCTGGTATTTTCCATTAAAACTGAATTCCCTGTTTTTTACTTCTTATTTTTAAAGATGTATATAGTTGCATAAGTTTCTACAAAACAAATCAATACAATCGTATTTCTTTTTCACTATCCTTGGACTTTAAGTTCCGAAAATGGGATTTTTGCAATATGCGCTATTTTCAACGTACCGATTTAAAAACATTTTTTTAAAGCTTAACGTTATTTCTAAATTAAGCCCATTTTATGTAAAAACCTCTCTATTGTTAATACGAGGGGTTAAATGAATATCTTAGGGATTGTATTCAATTATGCAGGCAGGGTTTTAAACGTGGTTTTAAAGGAGCAGTACTTTTCTATTTTTCCAATAAGAAAAAATGATCCCGAGATATCCTTAAAGAAACATAAGAGACACCTAGCTCCCCTCCATTTTTTACCCCTAAACTGCAAAACTCATACTTTCTGGTTATTTAAGGGCTGAAAAGCCTCATTCTATCTTTGAACCCCTTCCACCCCTTCCATTCTCAAGGTGATGAAGGGGTATACAAATAAAAATATAGACTCAATATATACTGGCTTTAAGCAGGGAGTGTGAAAATCCACACTTTAAAAATCAGTGCAACCTTATTGTTTATCCATTTAGCTATTTTCTGGGTATTATAGATAACCAAGAAGTAAAAAAGTAAAATATTTTTTTTGGTTTGATTCTATTGTCTTCAGAATATAACTCACTGAAGAGCCGCTGAAGAATAAACATAAGTATCCGTACTATAAGATTTAGGGTACTTGTGTCTTATAGCTACCACACTCAAGGGCTGAAGTTAGGTTAATCATAATGAAATATACTCAAAATATGGTGAGACTATAAAAGTTTAGTAACAAAATTATGGAAACTACGACAAAGAATTATGGAAGGGGGCCGCCCAGACCGTATTATATTAAATACGATCTAAACTAAGCTAACCTAACCAAAATACCAACTAAATACTTAATTAAAATATAGCTACAATGTAGATTCATGCCGAGCCGAAACTAAAATTGTCTGGTATAAAGACTATGAAAACCGGTTATTGTCTCATGTTCACGACACAAAATCTCGAGAGAACCTGAGTGTGGGGGGAATCCTGACCTAGACCTGTTTTAAATTTCGCCGCAGGGATTCGGCATTTTTCTCTATGTTGTAGAATAATTAATAGATTGAAAATAACAAAGGAATGTGGAGCCAAAATAAAAAAAAATTGTGGAGGTCCATCACTGAAAATGTTTTAAGCTTAAATCTGAAAGCTTTGAATGTTTTCCAGCATCGGGTGGCAAGGTTCTTAAGGCAGTTTTTGAAACCTCTTACCCTTCTGCATACTCTGTTTTTGCAGGCAATTGGAAAAATAATTGTTAGGCTTTAAGAATAGTATTTAAAACAAGCAGGTATTACCCCTTGTAAGGAATTATTCTCCCCTCTCAACCTTTTGTGCATAAGATCATCGTCTTCCGAGTTTACACTTTTTGAAATATCGGATCCTGGGACATAATTGTATAACTCGTGTATGTGCTATAAACCCGTATTATTGTAGCAATAAATTTTCTAGAAAGTTTTTCAGTAGCTTCCTCTAAATTTAGATTATGTCGTATTTAGTCCTCTTAAGTTTAAACTGGTAGGTTTTACCCTACTGCAACTACGGGAAATAGTAGTTGCATAGATGGTAGACTTTTATATTGAAAATTTTGCCACTTATTCTATTGACAACTCGTGGAGACTCTCCTTCGCCAAATTATGCTAAGAGAATTAATTCCCTCCTGTGAAGTTTCTATTTTGTCTAAGTACTCTCTTAGGTCCCCCCCCCAGTTCAGGACTGCATGCGCTTTCTTTGCCCCTAAATGAATTGCCGATATACAATATTCTCTGGCAACCTATCACAATAATTTCTTACTGCAGTGACATCAATTTTTTTTTAATCATGGAAATAAATAAACAAGAAAATATATTACAGTTTTATTCATGGCAGATTCTATAATTCTGAGGGTTTTGGTGGTTCAAACTCGCGAATCTAGGGACACTTGATTATAATGTCGGAAAAACAATTTCTCTATTACAAAGAGAACTTTGTCAGTTTTTTTTTATATTTAATTGATGGAAAATACCCTTCACCTTTTTTTTAGAAAAAAGGGGATGAACCAGAAAATTTGATATCTGTAAGGGAAGAGAATGGCCTAATGGGTATCGGATTATAGTTCAAAGAGCTCTAAGGCTTCAAAAACTTGTTCCTCTTTTCTCTTTTTTCTATCATAGACATGGGCGTCCATAAGCTGATTTTTTTTTGGGGGGGGGGGGGGGGGCTTACCTGGTCTAATCGGCAATTCCAATGCTATAGAATAGAAATCTCAAAACGAAAATATAAAAATATAAGGCAGCATCATTCAGCTAGGGGGGATGGAGCCCCCTCTGCACCCCCCCCATATGGGCGCCCATGATCATAGGTGGCAATATTTATCGTTTTTACAGGCCTTATTATTGACTGAAGGAATAATTTTATTTTCCATCACAAAAGGCAAAAAAGCCAAAGATTGAAGTATAAAGAAAACAGAAGAAAAATCAACACAACAATCCACTAACAAAAGAAATAATTAATATTTCAGAAGTGAATAAACGTCAGGATTGGTGGCACATCCTCAGGAGACAGCCCCATGAAACATAACAAATATGGTATTTCTGTTAGAGATTTTATGGCCTCACTAGCACAGTAAACGTTATTTGGCATCATATCTTAGGCTGATTAGGTACAGGAAAAGAAAACAGGAATGTGTATTAACTGTTAAAAACTTGTAGGTATAAAAAAGAAAATCTGACTTTCTTTACTAAAAATATAGTCGAAACTACAGTGTAATAAGTTAAATACTATTTAGCTAAATTTCAAAGTTCACGAACTGATCATTCTCTTGCTCTTGTCCTTCAAATTTCAATTGACCAGTTCTATTAAATAGTATTAAGCAAGTAATCAAGGCTTAAGCAAGTATTAAGCAAGGCTAATTAATTGAGTAATCCCAGCGCACAAATTTGATTAACCCAGGTTCAAAGCGTTCAAGAATAGTAATTACATGATTACTGTTTATTAACCCTTGTGCCGAGAATAACATCAAAGCAAAGAATGAATAATGATCCGCGAGAAGAATAATCTTCACACATTCGAAATGATAAATTCTAGAATTGTCTAAAGAAGTCGAGAGGACTTTTAAAAATCCCTAAATGAGAAATTTCACTACTAGAACCCATTTTAGGTTGCGGGGGCCCTAAAATGTGGTCTGCTGTTCACGGAAACTCTATTTGTTACCCGTCCTCACACTCTCAAGTTAGCATCACCTCATAGTTTTAAGATTAACTGTTGGCACTTACCGACAATAACAATTATATAAAGCAGATATTAAGGAAACGCGAAGAAATTTGGAAATGTCAGGTTATAGGTTCCCAAAGTAGTAATTATTTTGAAGTGATGCACTTATTACTTGTTTTGTATAGCTAACTATTTTTTCTTTTGTTTTTTTTTGTCATTTCCAAGCAGGGTTTTCTATTGGAATTGTCATATTGTCAATACAAATATAAATTCAAAAAATCCAGATTGTCGTTCTGTAATCAAGTAAACAACAGTCAAACGTGATTAAAGGAAAACATAGCAATGTGATTACGGCAAAATATTCCAAATTGAAAACTAACAAATTTTATTATAGATTTCTGTCTGTTGATTAGTCTAAATTCCTGATATGAATTTTGTAAGCTTTAATTTTACTTTCTTGATCACTTTGTATCAGACAGTGTTAAGTGAGAAATTCTTATAGTTTTTTATTTATTTTGTTTTTCCAATCCTGCAACATTTAAAACAAGGATTCTCTTTCTATTTAAAGATCATACTTATAGCTTTGCAAACTTTAGTACTATCTTTAGCTCTTCAGCAATTACTAGAATTTTTACAGAATACTGATGACCAAATTCATTGAGAGCAATTATCCCCATCCTAGTAAAACGATAGTAATATCCTTGTGCTGAATCCTGATGTTTCTCAATTTTTCAAAAAGAAGAATCAGAATTCTTTACATATTACAATTTTCTCTTTGGGAAAGATGCTGAATACAAAATATTTACTTTCCTCAATCATATACAAACGCATAAAGGGGGCTTTGACCCAGGCCTCTCCGTCTTCTTGTTAAAAAAAACCTCGACATTTAAGGTTAGTCATAATTTTCTGAATTTACTACGGTTATGCCAATTTTTTTATGAACTTCGCTCTTCAGCATATGTTGGGATATCACATTTTATGCCATCTAATGGATAAGATGGAATAAATCAAATTCTAAATTAGAACCCAAGCCAAGACTAAGTCTGAATATCGGCTGACAAAATCAAGACGATACAAAATTAATTTTGTAACGAAAATTCATTTTCGTTAGGTAATTAAAAAAAAACAAATTTTTTTTTTACTGAAAGTAAGGAACGACGTTAAAATTTCAAACGAACAGAAATTATTCCATATATGAAAGGGGTTGTCCCCTCCTCAACGCCTCGCTCTTTACGCTATAGTTTTTTATTGTTAAAAAAAATAAGAATTGTGAGAAAGTCAAACTTTAGCGTAAAGAGCGAGGCGTTGAGGAGGGGACAGCTCTTTCATATGCGGAATAATTTCTGTTCGTTTTAAGTTTCAACGTCGTTACTTACTTTCAGTTAAAAAAAAACTTTTTTTTAATTTTTGAACGTTTTTGATTTAAGGCAGGTTTTGATTTTGGTTCACCGTACATGAATAATTAAAACAAAATTTGCTTATTAATTTTACTTTTATTTGGTTAAATGGCTTTCTCGAAACTTGTTTAATCTTATTTGCGGACGTGTTTATTAGTAATAAATAAACGTAACTTACGAATTAACTTACGTAACGAACTTCTATATTAATATATTTTTAAAACGTGTATTAGGGGGCTCGCCCCCGGTCAATACCTCGCTCTTTAAGCTAAAGTTCAAATTTGTTCCAATTCTTTAAAAATGACCCCTTAATCACAAAGGCCGTTATTTAGAATAAATAGCTCTTATGAAAGTACTAAAAAAATCTTTGGCTTAAAGAGCGAGGTATTGACTAGGGGGTGAACCCAATCATACACGTAATATTTTCTGTTCGTTTTAAGTTTTGATGTTACTCCTTATTTTCAGTTGGAAAAACTTGTTTGTTTTATATTTAATTTCTGATCTTTTTTTAAATAATGCTGGGAAATCCGGCACCCCCTTCATAACAATACCCCTTTCCCCATGAAAACTTCCTTCATGAAAAGACCCCCGACTCACCCACCCGCCTGCTACCCGAAAAAATCCCCCTGAAAACGTCTGTATACTTCCTAATAACTAATACTATATGTTAACATTGGGTAAAGGTCATAACTTTCAGCCCTCCCCCAGGAGACTTCGGGGGCTTAAGTCATCCTAAATGACATGGTTATCATATATTCAACCATGCTGAACAAAATGGCTATCTCAAAATTTTGATCAGGTGACTTTGGGAAAAAATGAGCGTGGGAGGGGGCCTAGTTACCCTCCATTTTTTTGGTCACTTAAAAAGGTCACTTGAACTTTAAATTTCCGTTCCGATGAATCCTCCTACGATACTCTAGGACCTCTCGGTCGATACGATCACCCCTGGGGGAAAAAAATAAATAAATAAATAAACACGCATCCATGATCTTTCTTCTGGCAAAAAATGCAAAATTCCACATTTTTGTAGATAGGAGCTTGAAACCTCTACAGTAGAGTTCTCTGATACGCTGAATATTATGGTATGATTTTTATTAAGGTTCTATAAGTTTTAGGGGTTTTTTCTCCTTTTTTCGAAAATCAGCCAAATTTTCTCAGGCACGTAACTTTTGATTGGTAGGAGTAAACTTGATGAAAGTTATATATTTGAAATTAGCATTGAAATCTGATTCTTTTGAGGTATGTATTGGTATCAAAAACCCGTTTTCTAGAGTTTCAGTTACCATTGAGCCGGGTCACTCCTTACTTACAATTCGTTACCACGAACTGTTTAAGAACTGCTAATTGCTCAAAGCAAGTTTCATAACATAAACGTTCGCAAAATTAGGAAGCAAAATAAACCCAATTTTTCAAACTGATGCAAGGGAAGCGCTCGAATTAAGAAAAACGAATTTTTACAATTCTTTGTTTGAAAGGATGATTTTTGGACAAAAAAAAAAATATGTTTTGTTTAAAATGTTTGCTCTAGAAAAGAATCCAATACAATTTTAAAAGAGTACATTTGAATCCCCAGACAAAAACAAATAGTATCTTGAATGTATATTTTTCACAAGATATTTTCCGTTGTACTCATTTCAGCAAATGGTCCTAAAGTATTTGCACTGCTATCTCCAAAAACAGCAGAAGTAGTTCGCAAACCTAATGTTGTTTTTGTTGAGGACCGGAAAGACCAGCGAACCGGTGCTGCCATGCACCGCAAAACTGCAAAAGCAAAATGGCTTCCATGCATCATTTATATTTTTCCCTAATCCTCTTCACATCGAAGGGGTGGCCGTAGAAAATTTGGAGAGGGCTTATTTGACTCTGAAAATAAAATTACAGCGCTCTTTTTAAGAGTCAAAAAGTATTGGACGGTATTTAGCCCCCATCATAGGTCCTTTTTTAGCTCACTCCCCCACCCCCTCTAAAGATATGTGACCGAAATTTTGTGACAGTCATTTTTTTCAAAATAGTTTTGAGGTTCAATAGTTATGGCTTTAGAAATGACCCACATCTTCTTTGGCAAGGGTAGTAAATTATGGAAGTTGCCTGTTGTTTGCGGATAGGTTTTATAACGGAGAGTGGGGAGAAGTTTGATCCATGGTATCCTATTATCTCTGGATTTAGGATAGATCATTCTCTGGGACAATAAAACCATAAGTTTTGTAGCGTATATGCGGGGATTGGGCCCTGGAAATGGGCCAACAACATTTTGTTCCTGATTATTTGGACTTCGAGCGAGCTCTTACGGACCACTTGCTATGGCAAGATTTCCAAAATTTCCTAAGGGAATACTCAGAAAACGATACACAATCCTGAGTAAATCAAAAGACTCTATGTTTGCCTGATTTTTCAACTTATTACACAATATCTTGGAAATGGCTTAGGGATCGAGTTGACATTTTTGGGGAGTATTGGAGAGGAAGGGTCAAGTGAACCTAAAATTTTGACTTGGAAAGGGGAGTGATAGAGGTAAATCGAAAGACACTGTGTATCCGGTTTGTTCAGATATCTTGCCTACAACACCTTGAGAACCACTCAGTGGATGGGGTTGAAACTTTCAGGTACTGTTTGACAAAGGAAGGGAAGAAAGTGGGCAGGGTGAATTCAAATATAGTGTACAGGTGGGGAGAGGACGGATAAATAATTTTTGTCTGCAATTTGAACAAAACAAATTTGCAACCAAATGCTCTAATGAAACTAGTAATCTATGCATGGTTAAGTAGCAAGGTAAAAGAAAAGACGCCTTGCACTGACAGGTTGTCGAAATGGCATATCTGCAATACCTCAGGGAGGACTAAAGGTATTAAGCTGAAACTTTCAGAAAATATTAAGGGGGCAAGTGGATGTTGGATTATGACTTGAGAGGAAAAGATATAGCTTAATCAAAGACACTATGGGTAACCACATCATCAGAATGATGTGCTTCATTATCCCGGTAATGCAAATGGACAACTGAGATGGGACTAGGAACGTTTTATTGTACTTTCTAAGAGTCGAAAGTGATTGAAAGGCAACCAGCCCCCTTCCTTATCCCTTTTTACTAACCTTCTCCTGCAACACCCCAATACATCAGACCCAAATTTTGAGATTACTAATTTGTTGAAAATAGTCAAAAAGTCAAGCAAATATGTTTCACGGATCGCATGACCCCCACAGCTTGTGAAACAAGGGCCGTAAATTATGCGAATCGCCCAATTGTTTACATATTGGTTGTATAATGAAAAATGGACCCTATCTGATCCTGGGTGTCCGCTTAGCTTGAAACTTTACGAAACCGTTCTCTGGACAAAGCAAATCATTAATTTTTTAGGAGGAGGGGGAGGCTGGGAAACGGGTAAAAAGTTTAGTTTGATTTAGCTATAGTTTGAGCGAGCTCTTACGGATCGTTCGCTAGGCCAGGATTCCCAGAGTCTCGCAGGAGCGAAGTCTAGGAATGACACGTGAACCCGAGTAAATCAAAGGAAACTGTGTACCTGATTTTTCAAACTATATGCAATATTTTGGGAATTGCTTAATGAATAAAGTTGAAGCTTTGAGTGAGCATTGACAAAGGAAGGGATCAAATGGATTTGAAATTTAGACTCGGGGACAGGGCGAGGTAAGTGGAACAATGCTATTTGTATCCAGGTTGTCGAGATACTGTAACTTGTCAGCAATATCTTGGGAACGGCTTGCGGTAAGAGCTTGGTACTTTCAGTTACTCTTAAAGAAAGGAAGAGGGGGTTTGGTGAATTCAAATTTAGTGTCCAGGTGAGGAGGAAGAAGCTAAAAAAAATTTTTCTTGGCTGCCTTTCAAAGTTTTCATGTAAATATCTTTTTTCCAAAGATTTAGTTTTCCCTGTGTGATCTAAAAATTGAAATGTTCTTTGCACAATTTCTGCAGCTTAAAAATGTTTCACACATTTATTATGTAGGCTATACAATGACCAACATCTGAGAAAAGTTTTGTTGGATATTCCAACAGAAAATTAAAGGGAAAGCATGACAGAGAAGCATGGTGCCTCAAATTAGTCTGGAGTAAGACCAAAAAAATGTAATAATGTTAGGATTTCTTTAGCTGTGGCCAGATCAGAAAATTATAATAGGATATGATAAAAATAATTTGTTGACATCAGATGATCGAATCATTGATGTCCATCACATTTTAGGATTGTTTGTTATTAAATAGTAATTTAAAAAGCTTTTCTAACTGGAAGTTTTGTCTTACAAACTTTTCATGCACATCTTTTGGTTTAGCGTCTCTTGAATCCATAGAATTATGCTAAACTCCTAAAATTATTCGTAGAAAATACTGTTAGAAGATGCCGAGACTACTACTACTACTAACAACTCACCGCAGCACCAAGCCACCTGAGGCCAACACAGCTACGCACGCTCCTCCTCCATCCCAATCTATTCAAAGCCTCTCTTTTCACACCCTCCCACGAAGTTCCCATTTCCTTTAAATCTTTCTTTATGACGTCCTCCCACCCTAGACGAGGACGACCTGCTTTCCGTTTAGCCCTAGACGGTTGGTCGAAAAGAACAATTTGCACAACGTGCCCTAGCCATCTCAACCTTTCTTTCATTATTTTACTATACGTCTCACTTCAATAAAACCATTCGATGGAACATTTTCTCTATTTCTAAAGTCATTTTAGATTCTAAATTTAATTACAGAATTTCATTAAAAAAAATTTTTGGGTAAATTTGTATAGATCCTAAAGTTTATTCGTTAAATAAATCCGAAATTTTTTCTTGATCAATTAAATTTGTTTTCCAGACTGTGAAATAGAAGAAAAGCAACTAAATAAAGAAGTCGTAGCTTTAGTTAGAAGAATGATTGGACCAGTAGCGGCTTTCCGCTTAGCTGTTAAAGTTCAGTCCTTGCCAAAAACTCGGTCAGGCAAAATTGCACGAAAGTCTATCTCCGACCTAGCTCGATCAAAACTTGTCAAGGTAAGATCCTACAGGTTTTTAACTGCGTCGACTCTATTGCAGAGGTTCCCAACCGATTCTGAGCGATGCGCTACCAAGGAATTTTTAAAATCCTGATGGCCTCCTCGTGATATTTAAGCTGTGTAATTCAAAATTTTACGTCTATTCACCTGAAGAAAGCTTAAAAGGCCAGTGACTTGGTATCTTTTTTTGGGCTGTCTTCTTGGTATAAATTATAATAATGCAAAATACTGTCTGAATACAACGCCTCTTACACAATGTATAATGTCATTGCAATACTATAATGTATGTTTTTCTCTCTTTAAACGCATATGAATGTAACGTCATTCACGTGAAAAATGTTTTTTCATAATTAAAGTTCTAAGGTATAGTCAGCCGAAAGCAACACTTCCTGTCCATACCCACCAAAATATTGCCATTCCCCGCTGGTGGGGCGTGCACTTTTCGTTGAGAATCATGGCTCTACTGGTACTGTAACACAACGCTGTATAGCCTTTGAATCCATGCCGTAAGACCGCTTCGCGCTGTAGAAACATTCATTACAATTTTGATCAATTTCTCAATTTTCTTCAGCATTTCTTCATTTTTTCAACGGCATTTCTTAAGCGATTCTAGGCATTAACCCCCCCCCCCCCCCGGGGTTTTCCCCCCCAAAAAATCCCCCCCCCCCCCCCACGGAAAACACCCCCGGAAAATACTCCCGCGGAAAACCCCCGTGGAAAACACCTCCCCCCCCGCAGAAAATACCCCCCAGAAAATACCCACCGCGGAAAATACCCCCCGCGGAAGGGAGTAGTATTGTTGGTACTTATGTATTATACGTCACTCACTCAAGTTTACGCTGTGTAAAACTCGAGAACAAACCGGTTTCTTCGTTAGTTTCTTTCAGCTTAGCGTGAGACAAGACAAAGACAAGTGACAGAATAGATGGGAAATATATAATTAAATATATAAATTTGGGCTATATATTAGCAAATAGGGGGGGGGGTTAAAGTATTTGGACAGTTTGAAGTCAGAAAACAGTTCTTACTCAATAATGGACTCACTCACTCAAGATTACGACGTGTAAAAATCGAGAACAAACTGGTTTCTTCTTTACTTTAGAAAGAAATTTGGGCTATGTATTTACATATTAGGGGGGGGGGGGGAAAATAGGGAAAAAATATCTGCATATTAAAAAAAAAAAATTGTTTTCTGACTTCAAAATTTCCAAATAATTTATCCCCCCCCCCTCTTATGTGCAAATATATAGCCCAAATTATATATTTCCTATCTATTATGTCACTTGTCTTTGTCTTGTCTCGTGCTAGCCTGAGAGAAACTAACGAAGAAACTGGTTTGTTCTCGAGTTTTATACAGCGTAAAATTGAGTGAGTGGCGTAAAATACACAAATACCAAACTGCTTCCCCCTACGGAAACAACTCAAATAAAATCCTCAAATTTCTGAAGCCTTATTTTCCATGGGGGGAGGGTATTTTCCGGAGGGTATTTTCCGCGGGTGGGGGGTATTTTTCGGTGGGGTATTTTCAGGGGGAGGGGTGTTTTCCACTGGGGGTATTTTCCGCGGGGGATATTTTTCGTGAATGGGATGTTTTCCGCGGGGCTTTTCCGTGGGGGAATTTTCAGCGAGGGCTATTTTCCGGGGGGTAATCACCGGGGCGGGGTGGTAAACACCGGCCACCGGAATTACGATATGAAAAAGTCAACGTTGTAGCAGCAACGTTACACCGTTCTCTGAACAACAATTAATGGATTTGAAAATAAGTTGATAAACTTTTCCTAGAAAGTTTTTTCCGTCTGATCAGTCCTTGAATCTCCATCTCCGTTTCGTAACTCGTATATTTAAATTTTGCATAGTTTGTTTATATTGATTGTGATGAATCCAGAAAAGGTACTTGTATAACATAACACCTGAAGCTCAAGTTGTTCATGCGTTGATGCACTGTAAACCGGTTTCTTTCGCTAGTTTCTTTCAACTTAGCATGAGAAAGTGCAAAGAAAAATGACAGGATATATGGGAAATATATAATTTGGGCTATGTATTTGCACATTATGGGTGGGGTGGGGGTGAAGTATTTGGACAGTGTGAATTTAGAAAACAATTCTTACTTCACAATATCAGAATAATTGTAGGTAACACATTTTGCATGCAGACCCACTGTTCCTTACCCCCCTCCCCCATGTGCAAATACATAGCCCAAATTTGTTTCCAAAGTTTTATATTTTTATCATATTTAGGTATATTTTAATAGGATTGACCTAACTTTACATCTTGAGCTGAAGGGGGTATATCATACAAGTACCGTAGAAAATGTTATTTTGGTTTTATAGCTGTTTTTTTACGTTAGTATTAGTGGGGAAGGACTTGTTTAAGCGCAAAATGTTATATTTAACGTAATGTAACTTGACCACTTTGCGTAGAAATTTACAAGCGCAGAGTGAAAAGACGTCGTGTCTGGGCTACTTTACAGTCACACCTTTGGGTAAAATCAAAACTACATACACCTACACTGCCAATACTGTCTCTCGTTGGTAAATTTTGTTAATGATTTTCAATGTTTAAGCTAAAAATTACCTATTGGCGACCAGAAAAAAGAATTAAAATTAGAAAGCTGGAAGTCCGGAACAAATATTGGAACTTTGTATAATAAGATTTTGAAAATCGAAATGAAGAAAAATTCATTTTTAGAAAAATTATTCCCCCCCCCCTCCAAAGAAAAATTCAAGCAATAGTAAAGAGCCATATTAACCTTTAAGCTAAGTGGAAAAGTTTTAGTGATAATTCAAACTTTGAACAACCAGAAACTACCATCAATGAACAAATGAAACCCGAAAAGAAAAGTAATTAAGGTAAATAACTATATATAAAGCATATATAATAAAATTATACTATATTAATATATACTACACTATATTATAAATATATTAAACTATATATAAAGCAAACAGTGATAAATAAAATTGAATAGTCAAGTCATATTTCAAACGATCAGAGACTGCTAAAACAGGGGAAAGGCTAATGCCCTCCCCCGCCCAAAGATCTTCTTAAGATTATTGCGTCCATTGCGCTTTAAGGAAAATTAAATATATTTTAAACATTAATGTTTTATAATTTCTGTATCGATAAATCAAAGATTCTGTTAAATTAAAACTTGAATTGCCGGGATTTCTAGGGAGTAAAACAACTATTAATCAACCATTCAGTTTGTTTTCGTTAGTTCTGTCAAATCCCCGTAGTGATTCTCTTGATTTTATGTATATTTTTTAGAATTTTTTCGAAGTACTAAAAAGTTAAACCACACTGTTCAAAATAAATATTGTATTCAAGAAAACATAAATTATGCCATAATATTTAGAACCTTTATGGGCAAGGGAAGAGCATCAACCCTATTCCTGGTTTTAATAATTTCCTTTCCTTTTCAGTTTGGCTTGGTTGTTCATCTTAATTCTACTATTTTAAGATTTATTTATTTATGTATATCAATATTCTCTTCTGTATGTTGTATGTTGCTATTTATTTTATTTTCTGTTCATTCGGAATTTCATTTATTGACTGTAATTTCTGGTTTTTTAAAGTTTGAGTTATCATAAGACTTTATTTCGGCTTAACTTAAATGTTACTATTGCTCTTTACGCTTATTTGAAATACTTAAAATTCGGAAAACATTTTTTTTTTCAAAATCAGTTTCTCTTCATTTTTTGTCTTCAAAGTTTTACTATAGAAAGTTTTAATATCTTTTAGCTTCTTCAGGTTTTTTGCTTAGGAATTAAAAATTGGAGTGTGGAAACCATTGCGGAGCCAAACCAACCCGTGATGAGCAAACAACAATATAATTAAGTGCTGCCAGCTCATACATTAGCCCTTGAGGTTTTGAGCCCTTGAGGTCTGTTCTGAATTGGGAACCTTTTGAAGATTTTTGCACTTAATCAGGCAATTGATCATGCATCACTGTTTTTGAAGAAATTTGAAACTTACTGCAAAACTTGAAAATTTCTGGAGGGGATACCCTTATATCTTAATGCAGCGAAAAGTTCGCTGTATTATCCCCATGGCTGAGAATATTTGAGAGATCCCATAGTTGCTCTCAAACCTCTAAGTTCTAAAAACAGTACAGAGAAGTAATACTGATTTTTTAGCAGTTTTTGCACAGTGAAAGATCTGGTGATAGGGGTAGTCGCCTTGCAGGAGTGAGCCAAATGCTTTCTTGTTGAATGGCACGTGGTCATCATAGTTGCGGGACTTGCTTCATTGAGTAAATACCAGAGACACAAGATTTAGCCCCAACTCTACAACAGGCATTCTGTATTGTTTAATATGAAAAGGTAAAAAGCCAAATCCAATTGAATATTCCCTGATCATGCCATAGAATCCACTGTTAATTTGGATTCGAAGACAGAGGGGAGAATTGCAGAGATTATTATGAATGAATTGTGAAGTGGGCTATAGCTCTTCTGTTTTATCTGGGAGTCTCAGCTAGTCACTGAGACGCTACGTACTGTCTAACTGACTGGTTTTGACACTACTCACCATGGAGGTAATCCTTTCTTCCCTTTGCAGTAGCATATAGCTGTTGAGAAAGTGAAGTCTATGGTCTCTCAATCCCTGTCAATGTAGTGACGACGATTTGCTCAATATTCCTGCTCTTAGAATATTTACTAGTGAGATTGCTGACAATCCTCTCATAGTGTGAGCTATATTCCAGTAAGTCTACGAAACTCTGGGACAAAATTGCAATATAAAAAATTTTTACACCGTTTTGTAGAGAAAAATTCTATACAACATATCAAAAGTCCCCAACAATCCCCTGGGTGGAACAGGGTAAAAAAAACAGGGGAAAAGGGGGAAAATTGTAAAAATTCAGGAGCAGATTTATTATGCGCTCGAACTTCATGTCTGCTCTATTTCTGCGCGGAGAAATCGAAAAAAGAAAGTTATGTTGTTTTTTCACTGGACTTGGTTCAATTTCCCCCTTTAGCGGGGGAGCGGGTGGGGAGAAAACAATATCCTCGAGTGTTGTGCGATATGGCTAGTGAAAATGTTGCCCCCAAGGTTTTTTGACTCGATGATTTCAAAAAAACATGGTAATAGATTCGTATCTTACGTTTTTGCAGTGTTTTCACCGTAGGCGAGACAATGCATTGGGCCTTCGGAGTACGTGGGCAGATTTACTTCGACTATATAATAAGACAAAACTAAATATAAAAAATGATACAAATCAGGTAACTTCGGTAATCACAGCGAAAGATAATTACGGTTTTGATTAAACTAAAAAGGAAAAGATAATGCATTTTTACTAAACATCGTCTTCTTCATTGTTATCAACAAAAGCATCTTTATTGGAACACGCAATCTTTTGAAGGTCTTTGCAAGCAAGTGTGCAAGGCAATCCATTTTTTGGCAGCTACAGCGTGATATGTAACAGTTAGAACACGTGCAGCTGCAACGAATCACATTTAACAGATGAGAAAGAGCAGGTCCGATGTCTATCATGATCAGAGTGAGGCATCCGTCACGTAATCACCAACCTCAGCCTTTTGGGTCGAGTTCTGACGCGATATTACGCCATTCCATTACCTGATAGAAGACTCTCTAAAAATGAAATTTCGCAACCGATTGAGTTGGTGGAAGTCTCTCTGGGTTCACAAAAGTTGATGTCTGTGAGCTATTCAGTTTTTCAAAAAAAAAAAAACCTGTACCCAGCTTTACTGAGACCCTCCCCTTTCTTAGCGTTGTAGAAACAAATCAAAATATTTTCACCAGATTGCTGGACTTCTTCCTTAGTAGAGCGCGGATAAAGGAATACTTCACAGTTATTCGTAAATTCTTCATGGCTTTTCAGGAATGGCAGGATAGCCTGCTTTCCTATCCCAAAAAAACGGGACGTCGTGTCGCAACCAAGAAGAGGGTGGCCAACAAGAATATAGTGACAAACCTGTCACGGCAATGGAGACCACCGTTCTTTGGAACTTCTGCCTTTAGAGGACTATCAGCAGGCTCAGCATTGATGATGTTCACCTCTTCCATGCTCAAAGGTCGGTTGAAAGTCACAACTGGTACCATTCCGTGCTGTCGTGCTTTATCAGAGATAAAATGTAAGGTCGTGTATGCACAAGAAAGATCGGAGGGATTATAATCGATCTTAGGCAGAAAAATAATCGACGAGTGTTTTTGTGTGACCCATGGTGAATTGGTTGCATAAATCCACTCCATCCGACCCGTTACGTGTCATGTATTCAGCTTGCATGCCTTAGTAGGTCAATGCCATCAATCTTGTCGTCGAAGGAGATGGTCGGGAGGGGTTTGTACACAAGACTGTTCTCCTGTTGGCTTCTGTTGTAGAAGAAGAATGGCACTTGTCCAACCTGCTGGAGTACTTCAAGGCTTACAACTGCTCTTGGGATTAAGACTGGAAATTTGGGTAGCCTATTGTGGCAGCAGCTAATATGCCCTTCCCATGGAAATCACCTTTTCCGTCGATATTGCAAATGTCGTGGTCGACATTGTCCCCAATGAACTGGATGAAAGTTCCATGATTCATCCCTGTAAATTCTGTACCATGAGTTACTGTGGCAGAACGCTCGAACGAAGCACTTCAGAGTAAGACGTAGAAAAACCTAGCCTATTCAGCTGGTGGATAAGAAAATGTGAACCAGATTGTTGGTGTAACTAGACTCCTAGGTATACTTGTAAAGGAGCGAGCAAAGATCGGGGGCGGCAAGCCTGCATTATTGCTTGACCGATTGAACCTACCAGCAGGTCCTTGTCTGATTCTTGATTAGTAGAGAAAGAAAGAGCCTCAGAGATTGTGGCAAGAAGTTCATAACTTTTTCCTTTTCTTCCATACTGCTCAGGCTCGGGTAGTCAGAGTCTGTACACTGCACTAACCTAATGTCATTCAAAAAATTACTTTGGCCACTGTCTATATCCTGAGCTTCAGCTGGTCTTCTTCATTCAGCTGTGGAGTTCTGTAAAAATCACGAAGGATCTCATTTGCTGTTTGTCGGAAAGTCAAAACACCAATCTGTGGGCTTATGTCAGATATAAATATGCGGTCTCCGTAGGTTTCATTAAGGAGTCATTTTATATGCTTTGTCGTGTACAGCGACAGATCTGGTCGAAGAAAAAGCCTCATATTCTCTGCTATATCTTTCACTGTAAACTGTTGATCTTCAAGTTCTTCGAAATAACTAACAGCTTTAATGAATGAATCTTAATTTGTACTCTCCTGTGGCCTTTCAGCAGCGTTCACCAGATCAGTTGCACTAGAGTACCGCTTTGGAATCTCTCTTAGAGTTTTAAAGTTAGAGTAGCATATCTTATGATACACTGAATCAGCTGCATGCAAATCCGAGCTTATAGAATTCAGACTGCCGTGGATAGCATTAGCCCAATCGTCATTTTCCCTAGAATTAATTAAAAAAACTTTTTCCACAAAATAAGTTTTTCAAAGAAAAGTAAAGAACTCCATTAAACAAAAAATGAGCAAAAATAAAATCAAATAATCTACCAAGCGTGAAACTACCACAAATCATCACCGATAAATAAATGAAACCCCAAAAGAACAGAAATTACAATAAATAACCGAGTCAAACTCAAAACGAGCAGAAATTAACATAAGTTCCTTCCCAAGGCCAGAACATAATTTGCACTTTACTGAAAAAAATAAATGTTTTTATTTTTATAACTTTAATAAATCAAATAATATTAACATTTTGATTACTAAATATCAGTATATGTATATTAAACCGACAATGCACATTCATTTGTATTTTTTATTTTCATTCATTTGTAACCATTTGTATCTTTACTATATAAAAATGTCAAGTCTTCCAATCACTTTCGACTATTAAAAAGGGCACTAGGCCTTTCGATTTTGAACCTTATTCGAAACCTTATATGTCCCCAGGGCATAATTTACAACCCATGCACTGAGGTTCCTGAGGGGTTATCATCCTAAAAGACCTAATTTCCAGAACTTTCAACTACGTTGAACAAAATGGATATCTCAAAATTTTAATTCAATGTGTTTGGGAAAATGGTGGGCGTGAGAGGGGTGTTAGTGGCTATCCAATCACTTTCAACTATTAAAAAAGGCACTAGCCCTTTAAATTTCCAATTGAATGATCTCTTTTGAAGTTTCTACGACAATGATTTCAATAAAACTTTATAAGTCCCCAGGGCATAACTTCCAACCCTTGCCCTGAGGGCTGAGGGTGGAGGGGTTGTCATCCTTAAAGACCTAATTTCCAAAACTTTCAACTACGTTGAATAAAATGGCTATCTAGAAATTTTGATTGGATGTGTTTGGGGGAAAGGTGGGCGTGAGAGGGGGGTTAGTTGCCCTCAAATCACTTTCGACTATTAAAAAGGGTACTAGTCCTTTGAATTTGAAATCGAATGAGCCCTTTTTCAAGTTTCTACAACAAAGATTTCAATGAAAACCTTATATGCCCCCAGGGCATAACTTATAATCCTTGCCCTGAGGGTTGTGGGGGAGCGTCCTCCTCAAAAATATGTTTTCTATCTGAAAATCAACTACCCTGAACAAAATGGCTATCTCAATATTTTTATTGGATGTATTTGGGGGAATGATGGGTGTGAGGGGCGGGGGCTAGTTTCAATCCAATTGCTTTCGACTATTAAAAAGGGCACTAGCCCTTTGAATTTCCAGTCGAATGAGCTTTTATTGAAGTTTTTACGACAACACCTTCTTTAAAAACCTGATATACCCCCAGGGCATAACTTAAAACCCTTGCCCTGAGGGTTGTGGGGGAGTATCCTCCTCAAAAACAGATTTTCTATCTGTAAATCAACTACGCTGAACAAAATGGCTATCTCACTGTTTTTATTGGATATGTTTGGGGGAATGATGGGTGTGAGGGGGGCTAGTTGCCCTCTAATCATTTTCGACTGTTAAAAAGGGTACTAGCCCTTTGAATTTCCAATCGAATGAGCCTGTTTTGAAGTTTCTACGACAACACCTTCTATAAAAACATGCCCCCAGGGCATAACTTAAAACCCTTGCCTTGAGGGTTGGGGGGGGAGTGTTCTCCTCAAAACCATATTTTCTATCTGGAAATCAACTACACTGAACAAAATGGCTATCTCAAAATTTTGATTGGATGTGTTT
>JAQQPU010001938.1:0-10948 GCA_029168905.1 Artemia sp. Kazakhstan ARC1039 | reverse complement strand
AGAGATACATTGTGTTACAAGAGAATAATCTAAAAGATATGCAAGGTGCTTTTTAGCACCGGGATCTAAAAATTTAGGGTTCAAAATCACCTTCGGGGGTTTGTAATGGATCCACCACTAAATTGATTTTTCGATTAATTTGTCCCGCTACTTTGAAGCTGAAAATATTATGACGATTGATGATTTGATCATCGCTTACCGTTGAAAGAAGCTAAAGGAAAATATAAAGTTTAAGTTTTGTATTTGTTTGTGGAACTAGAGAGCAAGTAATGTCCTATAAGAGGCCAAACTAATTCATTTGGAAATCAAGTATGTGGTAATGTAATTAGACCAAGCAGGCAGCAACCGTCTAATAATTCACGTTTGTTGGCTACTTTTTCTACGCGAAAATGGAGGACTCCACAGTGAATACATACGACGTTGAAAGGTCCCAATGACTTGTAATTAACACATGCGTAGTTTAAGGCATCTTTGTAGGTTTTTACTCGGTTTTGTACCACGGTTTGTTGGATTAAAAGATTTTGATTGTTTTGTTCGTCTAACGTAATATTTCTTTCTTTTTCGTTTTCATTTTTCACTTATTCTACTTCTTGCTGTCGCTTATCTTCTAACAGCACAATCCTTTGATCTCCACTGTCATTTTTAATACGTTCTAATACTTACTTTCGTGTGTCTGCTGACCCCACAGTTATTTGTTCTTTCCCTTTCATTTTTGACACTTTTTGATTCCCGCTGTTGTTTGTAATTCTTACTGCCACTGATCTTCTTTGTTCTTCTTTGTTCTTCATTTTCATTCTTGATTCGTTCTAATTCTCGCTGCCACTTATCTTTTAACAGCATATTTCTTTGTTCTTCAATTTTGTTGGTGAATCTTTGTAATTGTCCTTTTCTCAAATATTCTCATTAGATATTTCTTTAATCTTCATTTTCGTTCATCATTGCTTCAGAATTTTTCTTCAATACTCCTTGCCTTAGCTGCTTAGATTGGTTCTGTCACTTTTGATGGTCTAGGTTGTTCATTTAGACCTGTTCATTTGCATCTCTCAGGTTGCTCTCTTTATCTTGTCTTATTTGATGGTCCAGTTTGTTCATTTGGAGCTTACATTTTAGTCCTCTTATGTCCTTTTTTGTCCTCATTTGAGCTTTGATTAATTTATGTTTTTGTCCTCTAGATATTAGAAAACTGCTGAAAATACCTCTTGAAATTTACATCACTAGACATGAATAAATGAATTTACATGTTTCTAAGTTTTATTCTACAGATTCTTCTAATACTGTTTGGAATCTAATTTCATTGCGTCTTCACTTTCAATACGCATAATTGTTAAACTATTTAATCTTTTCCGATCCATTGTTGATATCAGACATTTTTTATTGGCTTTAGCCTGGAAAATGATCTATCTCTAGAAGCAACGCTTACTGGAATTGTTGAGAATATTTTACAATTTCGAAAAAAAAATCATTTTGGTGGCGGCACGGGGCCCTTTCAAACGCGGGGCCCGATTGGGCCTAATCGTTCCAATGGCCCTTTATCTGCCCTGGGTAGGGTCTGTGAAACGCCAGAGCCCTGTATCTACGCAACTGTAAGGGATTTCAAGATGTTCTTTTGCTGAGGTTTAGAACTCAACTGGTCTGAAGAATACACGAGATATCAGTCTCCTAGCATAACCAAGTAGTACAAGATGGACAAAAAACTTAGCACTGGGGTCTGAGAGACTCCACCCGTAATGACTTGTGAGTACATTTATACCCTCAAAAGTTGGAGCTCAAGCATTTGCTACCCTCTCACACTAGTTTTTAATGTCATGCGCGTTTACCTCCCTTTTGGCTTAAAATTTACAATTAAATTTAGCAAACCCACAGTTTCTAGATCTCTTACAGTTTGATAGACATTTCAGTTTGGTAATGTTATGCCATTTGTGTCAAACTTAATGGCATTTCCAGATGGCGCGGCAGAATGACGGCGAGTATTTCTCATCGAAGCGCTGTACAAAAACTTTTTAATTTGCAGGAAATAGACCTCGTGATTTAATTAAGATAAGATAGATAATATAACGTGTATTTCGAGCCAAAATATGGCCATGTACACAAATAACATACAAGATTAACAAATTGCAGCACTCGTCACAATAATAAAGAAAAAAATAAAAATAAAATAAAAACTACTCTCTTCTTTTTGCAAAATACTCATCAAGATATCTTCCCACTAGACAAATAAATTGTGACGACGTACTTTTCAAGGCATCAGGAAGCAGCGCTCCATCATTCCCAAATAAACTTTCCCTTACCCACAAAAGACCTCGACAACGACCCAGACAATGCTCCAAATTCTCCTCCTCTTCTTGGCAAAGAGGGCAAGCAAACCAGCCGTCCGGGACTCTTTTCCTCCTTTCAAAAACTTTCAATCTCGAACGAATTGGAAGGCAATTAGATCGTAGCTGCATCCGATATATAAGGTATCTAGACGGTAAATTTAACTTAAAGTAAAATTCCTGACCATAAATTATCTTAACCTCATTATAATACCTTAAAGTTTCCGAATTCTTAATCTCCTCAACCCATTTCTGTATCGTCTGGTCGTCCAGCACCCGCTTAATTTCCTTGTCCAACTGTAATTGTTGACTAGTTGGTCCAAGGCCGTCATTCCATGCGAAAGAAAAACCTGTTTTATCCAATACCTCTTTAACTTTAAAAGGCCAAGATCTTTTCCTATGTAGCTGAAGTAACTCATCATATGCAGCCTTCAGTAACCTATCACTGGGTAACTGTACAACCCTTAGCCAAAATTTTATCATTTGGACTGTCCTATAACTTTTAAGCACAGTTTATGGAATTATCCAGTAAGTTTATCGCAGATCATTTCTGGTCTTCATTCTCGGTACGAACAAAAAGCTCCTCCCACTTATTTCTACATTAGCGGGTTAGTCTGTTTCCGTCAGTCAATGAGAAATGGTTACAAAGTGCATTATTCGTAATAGCGGGTTTCCACTTGTTTCGTGTCCAAGAGAAATCTGACTTGTCTACCCGTGAAAAGATCTAATGCCGTATATGTTTATATGTGCAAAAACGTTCTCTGGAGCACTCGCACCTTGGTCCGGGTTTTTATAATGGGTGAGATAGGGTATGATCATACTGCTAGTTCTATAAACTGTGCTTTTAAGAGACCACAGTCCAAGGTCTCCTTTAAGAAACTGGGTATAAGTCATTCTATGCAACCCGTACAATCTCTTAAAATAACGTAGCTGAACTGGGCAGCGTTCTCATGTCCCCAGATCTCTGCCCCGTAATGAAGAATCGGCATAATCTTAGATAAAAAAAACCTCTTATGCAAAGACAAATTCTTTATTCCACTAATTTTATTCCTGAAAAGTGAAAATGTTGCAGCTCTTCCCCTATTTAACACTTTTTTAATATGAGAACTCCATCCACCATTACTTCGGAAGATTTATATCCTCCAAACACAAATATATTATCAATTTTTTCATTCCTTTTACTGAAAACAACCACTTTAGTTTTCATAACGTTCAGCCGTAACTTTTCATTTGTAAGTATTCCTCAATTAAATCCAGTAACATCTGAAGCTCCCTTGCCAACTTCGCCACCAATGTAGTGTCATCCGCAAATAATAACACCGAAAAATTAATTTTTCCAAGACACAGCTTTGGAGCCCATTTTTCTTCCAAAAACTCCACCATATCATTCAAAAACAAACCGAACAGTCGCGAGGACATGGCGCTGCGCTGCTTCACTCCTTTCTTAAGGTCAAATAGCCTGGAAAATCCCGAGCCTGCAACCCTGACCATAGACTTAGTCCCAGAATACATACGAACAAATAAACGAATAAAACTTAAAGGTAGACCTACATCTCTTAAACACTTTTCAAGGAGAGCTCTATCTACATTGTTGAATGCCTTTCTTAAGTCTAGAAACGCAACGTACAGCTTTTTTCTACCTGATCCATACTTCTCTATCAGTGCACTTAACACAAATGCTCTATCCGACGTACTATACCCTTTCCTGAGACCCCCCTGCTCCTCTTTAATTACCCCATAACCCTCCAACCATTCATTCAACCGATTATCCAAAATCTTTTCTAAAATTTTACTAAGTGCAGGCGCTAATGCTATCAACCTATAGCTATCATGATCACTGGGACTACCTTTCTTAAATAGAGGTACCATAATCGATACTTTCCATAGGGAAGGCCATACACCCCTACCTATAATTCTATTAAAAATATTCACTAAAACTATCAAAAAAAATCAAGAAACCTTTTTAACAAAACTGCTGGTATACCATCTATTCCTGGCCCTAATCCTCCCTTCATCTTCTTAACTACTTTCCTAGCTTCATCTGAGGTTACCTCCTTCACTAACTCATAATCTTTTCCTTTCATCAGAAACTGCGGAGCAACCCTTGATTCTTCACTATCAATGCCACTAGAATCTTAATCTATACTCTCAAGAAAACTAGGCCAAGTATCAGCTTCAGGGATTTGTAATTCGCCTTTTCCTTGTCAATTCTCCTGCCTTATTCCTGACCAAAATTGCTTTGTATCCCCTACCATATAAGCCTTCTCTATCTCTTTCTGTTCCTCTCTAATTTTCTCTCGTTTTTTTCTCCGTTTCAGCCTATTATATTCCCTTATCCTTTCTTTAAACCGTAAAAACAAGCTCTGCCTTTCTTCCTCTACAGAGCAAGCATTTACCAAATCTAATAACTACTCCAACTCCTTTTTAAAAGAACTACATTCATCATAAAAAAAACTATTTTTCCTTTTCACATTTGGTTTCTCTGACACACGAGCACACTCATAAATCGCAAAACCCAAATCTTCCAAAATTTCATCTATATCTCTTGTTTCATCATGCAGACTCTCAACTTTCTCAATTATTTCAGGCCTCAAAAACTCCTCTTTCATCAACTCCAGCTCCTCTTTACTCCATTCTCTCTTTAGAAGCTTCCCTGAAAAACAAAGATCCTTTGTAACCCTCGTAGCAGGACTATCACCTTTTTTATTTCTTGGAACTCCTCTTCCAAGGCAAAGCTTAATCTCAACTGGTAAGTGGTCAGAGCTTGCGACCCTAAGAACCTCAACATCAACTGTCAGGGCCACTAGTTCCATACCAACCAAAACATAATCAATTACACTAGGGTTTGTCCCCGACAGACAGGTAAACTCACCCTACTCCCCATCCTTCCCAAATCTTCCATTTCCAATCACTAATGCATTGTCTGAACACAGTTCCAGAAGCTTTTTACCCCAACAATTAACCCTTCTTTCAATATCTTTACTCCTTCTAGATGTCTTATAAATATCAGGTCTGGCGTATCAACAAATGAAACTTGATTAATCTCCTTAGATATTCCCGTATAAGCATTAAAGTCCCCCACCACCAAAAAATAATCCTTATCAAAGCGTGATCGCAATTGCCTAAGCTCCTCCTCTAATAAATCCCATGTCACTTCTACTACATACGAACTATTCTGGGGGGCAATATACACGGCACCTAAAATCAAACTCTTACCAATAACAAGATGAATCCTAACCCATATAATATTCTCCGATACACTAGAAACTCGAGAATGTTTACGGAAACGACCTTGCTTAATTAACAACAAAATACCTCCATAATATCTCATATTCTTTGCTGGTTTATGCGCCACATTTTCTACCCAGTATCCTTCAAAATAAGGCACTGTATCGTCACTATGCCACGACTCCAGAAGAGCAATAATATCAACACCACCTTGGTCCTTCTGTACTTGTTCAAACTTATTTCTCACACTCTGGACATTCCATATGATTACTCGCAAACATGGCCACACTGTCCTATTCACTTAGAACAAGCTGGTCATGTGTCGGCAGGACAAAGGGCGTTTCTGGCTCATCAGGTAAGTATGAAAGTCTATAATAATCTTTTGATGACGCAGCTCTGGTGCTCCTCGACTGACCTCTGTAGTTAGCTCTTCCGCCACCAGATCTAGAGTCCTTTCTTGCAACATTACGGGCATCATTACGATTTTGATCTTCCGGGCTTATGACCTCCCAGGCTTTTCGCTCTTCAGTATTTTTCGCAGCTATTGGAGAATTCCGGACAGGACGCGGAGCCCCTTTCGAGAAATTCGGTTTCGGATCACGTATATTAAATTCGATCACCGTCTCGATATCACTCTCGGCTTGACTATCACTCTCAGAGCTTTCAGACACCACTCTGCCAGCGACGGAAATGTCCGATTTTTCGCTAGCCGGTTCTTTAGCTAGTTCGACTTCTCTTATTTCTGCTAACCCGTTTCGAGGAGGCCCCTGTTTGTTCACTTCACTGGAGCTGGTGGTTACTTCCTTAACACATTCCGAAGGAAAGTCATAAACAAACACTCTGCCGTCGATTTATAACTTTTCACCCCTAAGCCTAGCTTGGTGGTGTTTCGACAAAGCGTACTCTAAGACCGGTTTAAGGTTTTTACGGGCTTCCCTTTGCCTGGCACTATAATCAGGGGCAGCCGACAACCCATTCCTCTTCAAAAGGGGATTAGACTTAAGAATTGTCCTGCGAAATTCAACAGAGTTCATCTTTAGTACAACTGGTCCCGCAAACATTCTGAACACGTCTTTGACGTCACAACGGTTCAGATTTAAGTCCGGTATACAGTTATTAAGAACCATAATTATTTCTTGCTTCAGCGTATATATAGCAGGATTAATAGGTTCGAAGTTATATAGGACAATGTCTTGTGAGTATGTCTCGTAATGACTTGTGAGTACATTTATACCCCCAAAAGTGGGAGCTCAAGCATTTGCTACCCTCTCACACTAGTTTTTAATGTCATGCGCGTTTACCTCCCTTTTGGCTTAAAATTTACAATTAAATTTAGCAAAGCCACAGTTTCTAGATCTCTTACAGTTTGATAGACATTTCAGTTTGGTAAGGTTATGCCATTTGTGTCTAACTTAATGGCATTTCCGGATGGCACGGCAGAATGATGGCGAGTATTTCTCACCGAAGCGCTGTACAAAAACTTTTTAATTTGCAGGAAATAGACCTCGTGATTTAATTAGTGGATGTAGAAGGAAGCGATTAAATACTTCCTCTATGCTATATAACTAGTTCTTCTGAAGTTATATAACTTTTAAAGTCTCTTCTATCTATAGTTCAGACTCGGATTGACAAGTTTTGTATGCTGAGCTATTATATTTTAACCATATTTTATTAACAAGTTCATTACATAAAATACTTAGCAGTTGGTATTGGAAAAGTACTTAGTACTTATTAAGTACTTATTTAAGTGCTTATTTAGTACTTTAAGTATTTAATTACTTCTTTAAGTGGTTACTTAAGTACTTATTTGGTCCATATTATTAGTATTTTCACTTATGCATTAATATTAGTATTTTCCATATTATTAGTATTTCATTCCTGATTCATATGCGTATTAACCAGAATGTAGTGACATTCTTCCAACTTTTCAATTTCAGGTTCCTCTCATATAAAGAGTGCTTCTAAGTTTCTTAATATTTTGCATTTTTAGCAATTACTAATTTTTTTTCTTGATTTCTTGTATAAAAAAAAGTCTGCCTTCAATCATGTATGCACTTGATTAGTTTCCTACGGACCATGCTCGCTCATTACTCAAATCATTCTGGTTCTAATCCTCGCTGGCCCTTGATCAGATGTAAGTGAGAAAGGTTAATTTGTTTAATTTGCTTTTTGAGTTTATAAGTCTCTAGATCAGTGGTTCCCGACCAATTTTGGGCCATGTCTCACCTAGGCATTTCTAAAATCCTAAGGCATTTTTAAATGTTTTACTGTGGGATTTATTTGAACAATTTTGCGTCTTTGATCTGACATGCTGATTTGAACTATGTCTTCTATTCTCTTTTTATACGAATATACCCGTGAACCTTTTAGTAACCCGAATTCCCAAGCAAGTGCTGTTATTATCTGATAGAGGTTTATATAACTTGGACATCATATATAAATTGTTTCCTTAACAAGGAATTTTTTTTTTTATTTGAAAACTGACAATTCCCGGGCAAGTATATAATGCCCCTGTTCGTAATGAGTGCTATTGATTCTCCCATAATTCGTTGTCATACCTTCTGCTTCTCCGTTGTTACACCAACCAACCTGTTACATTTTCGATGAGTGGATCCCTGACTATGAGTCAAAAGTGTAAATCTGGCTTCATCGGTAATTACCTAGTTTTTTCTTGGCCATTTTTATGCAATATCTTGCGTAAGCTACAAAAAAATTTAACTGACTGGACATTCACAAAACAATTTCTTACAGGTACCTCCAACGATTGAAGATGCAAGTGTATACATCGACATTAAGAAAGCCCTTCAGAAACT
This sequence comes from Artemia sp. Kazakhstan ARC1039, assembly GCA_029168905.1. Lineage (NCBI taxonomy): Eukaryota > Metazoa > Arthropoda > Branchiopoda > Anostraca > Artemiidae > Artemia > Artemia sp. Kazakhstan ARC1039. The sequence continues at coordinate 2,595 of JAQQPU010001938.1, read as the reverse complement.
AGGCTATGCTTTAGAAGCACCTGATCCTGAATAGATGACACTGTCAGTTGTAATTTTAATGAGTAAATTGCAATAAAATTAAAGGTTCAGAGAAAAAAAAATTGAAGTTTGACTGGAACCAGAGTTTATCTAGAGATTTTATGTAGAGTTTATCTATTTTTGACCTCTGAGTACTAAAATACAAATTATTAAGGGGGGGGGGGAAGGGCAACTTTCAAAAACAGTTTCTGGAATAATCAAACGACATATTTTGAGACATATGTTGTTCAAAATTTTCTGGGAGTGTTTGTGCTAACCTCGAGACGATTTCTGTCCTGAACCTAGGTATGACTAATTAAAGGTTACTCTTAATTGAGCCATTATTTAATCTCTTGTCCTGGTACCCCAGAGGCACATTATTTAGACCTTTACAATGCTCTGACTAAATGAATATTGTTTTTCAAAAAGATATTCATTTGGGACTGCAGTGTGGGTGCCATTTGGGACTGCAGGGACTGCAGTGCGGGTGCTATTTGGGACTGTAGTGTTGCTTAGGGACAAAAAAACCTTGAAAGGGTGTTTCATAACCCATTTATCAGTTTTGAACTTTCAAAATGGAAAAGTGAGCTTTATTCTGCAATTGAATGCTCAATTTTCAATTGAATTTCGCAGTTAGATAGATAGGTTGTAAAATTGGTCAAAAATACTTTTTTAAACATTCAACTGGACTATAATTTTCAATTGTGAAAAAAATCTTCGGGTTTGTTTGGGAAAAAAAAAACTGAAATATTTTGAATATTACGTCCGATCGGAAGAAAAAGGACACGGTTAAAGTCAACATCGTCGAAAACTCAAGCAGAGGTAAATAATCTGCCATCTTGAAAGCAAAACAAAATATCAGTTTTGCATACTTTGCACTGACGTGATTCTTATATATTTTTTTTCTCCCGTATTTAGCTGGTTACCAGAAAATCTTAGTTTGACGAATATGAGCTTCTTTGAGAACTGATGTCAACATTAATTTACTTTTTGTAAATTCTTATTGATAGCGTTCAGGTTTGAGCACTGGTTTAGGCTATTTAGTTCAGCCAAACAATGTTTTTCGTCGGTGAATGACAAAAACAGTGTCAAGAGGAAGTTCTAACATCCAATCGATCCAGTATTGTTAAAAAGCAATGCCAGTAATTTCACAATTATGAGGATATACTGCAACAGTTCTGGTTTCCTATCGACTGCGCAAGCAATACCATGAAAATTTTGTTCTTCTTTGGTTTGTTAAACTTAATCTACCGCCCTCCCTTGTCACGAACCCCTGTCACCGGCTGAGTACCATCGACAAACTTAGAATCTTAAATTTTTTCACGTTTTATTTTGTTAATTTGTCTGAAAACTTTAAAAAATGCATATCGTAAAAAATGTAACTAGATTTTTTTTGTTAAATTTTAATAAAAACGATCTTAATAAATCCAGCTTAATAAAAACAGCCAAATAATAATTTTAATCGCTCCCTTCCTTTCTAATATTTTAAATTGGCTCGGTCTCAGTCTCACCTCCTTAAACTTAAAATTTGCATCGCTCCAAAATGAAGATTTGAGCAATTTCGAGTGACAGTTTTTTTTGTTTTTATTTTATCGAACAAAAATTATTTCAATTGTTGTCTTCAGTTCTTATACGAAACAGCAGTTATTTTACATAAAATGCCTTGTTCTGTTTGTAATTTGAATTGTATCTCCCAACCAAAAGAAAGCAAGAAATAAAAGAGAAATTCACACAATTCAACCCCAAGAATGTTATCCTAAAGCTGTTTTGATGGGTCTCACTCCAGGCACGTACAAAGAATTTTTAGGGGAGGAGGTCCAACAATAAAAAAAATTAAACTCATTGTGAAAATGAACTAAAAACTGGAGAATTTTTTTTCAAGAATATATGAATATTATCGAACATGAGGGGCATAAAAGTAGTAAGGGTGTGCACAGTTTCAACCATACATTCAACCATACATTCACGCCTACAAGAATATACAGTGTCGTTTCACGTGGACATTGCAAAAAGCTTGCAAACCTTTACCAATAAAGTGGTCAAACACGTTTTTCAACCAGATGGGTTTTTGAAGCACATTCAGCATGGCGTGTTTTATTTTTTTTCTTTTTTTTTGGCAATTGACATTTTTTTTCTGATAACAAGTACCATTCATTGCGATCGTAGCTTTAAAAAAAACGGTTTAGCATTTGCGAATTGGACTCTATGAATGATATTAATTAATGTTTGAATAATAGGAGCGTGAATGATTCTAATTAGTGATTGGATCGTATGAAGATGGAGAAAAAGGCAAAATGGTTAACGAAGATAAAATGGTCTTAAGAGTTGACCTAGCTTTACTTCTTCGATGTGTTCTGTATAATACACAAGTGGCGTTTGAACAGTGTTGTCAATTTAAAATAGAGTTTAACGTTATAGTATACTAAAAATTTGATACTAAGAGAGATGTAGATGGCAAGAAAAGAGTTTTAATAACGGATAGCTTTACTTCTTCGATGTGTACTGTATAATACACAAGTGGTGTTTGAAAAGTGTTGTCAATTTAAAATAGAGTTTAATGTTATACTATACTAAAAA
>JAQQPU010001937.1:19131-54990 GCA_029168905.1 Artemia sp. Kazakhstan ARC1039 | reverse complement strand
AAAAGTAGAAAGACAGCTGAGAAAAATAACAAAAACAGACATTTAAACACCAAAAAGCAGACATTAAAATAACAGAAAAAGTGGAAAGAAAGATAAAAATAAATAAAAAGGGTATTAGCTTTTCAGGAAAAAAGTATATTAGCATTCATTCATTTTTTTTATGATTTATATTCAGCTTTATTACACAGCTGAGAAAAAGAACAAAAATAGACATTTAAATAACAAAAAGCAAACGTTAAAATAACAACAAAAGTAGAAAGAAAGATATAAAAAAAGAAAAAAAAAAGAAAGATCAAAAAGTAGAATGACAGCTGAGAAAAATAACAAAAACAGACATTTAAACAACAAAAAGCAGACATTAAAATAACGAAAAAAGTAGAAAGAAAGATAGAAATAAATAAAAAGGGTACCTGTGAAGTAGAGCCACAGAGGAAGGGCTTTCTAAGAGTGGTGGCGTAGTATTTGAGTGCATACACGTTGTCTGAGAAAACAATAATTTTGTCTTGCCTCCTCTCGTGGTATTTTATCAGAAATTCACAAGTCCGGAACTTGTTTGGGTTCATCACATACAGTAGCTAAAAACGAAAAAAAGTAAAAAAACGAAAAACGAAAAAAAGTAATTAAAGTAGTTAAAAAAGTAGCTATATAAAAACATCATTTTATAGTTGGCAAAAAAAAATATTACTAAAGAAAAACCAGAAGCAAAACCTATTATACCCCGTTCTTATATAAGCCTAATTAAGATTCCAGTTTCAAAGGCTACAACTTGCATCTAATTTCAGCGAATCAGAGTAGAGGTGGACTTAAAAGTGCCTGCCTTTAAAGTCTTGTCTTTACCTTCATTGGTTGAACATCAGACGCAAGCTCTTGCTCTTATAACTTAAATGCTGCATTATGCATCTGATATTTCTCAAAAACTTTAATTTATTCGCCTATCTAAAGTCCGCCAGACTTTAAAAAGAAAGAAAGAATATATTATACATTTCTCAGGAAAATCATATAGATGAGGTGTAAAAAGCTAAACTTAATGAACAAAGTGATTCAACTCCAACCAGAGATTTCTACTTCACTATAGGTGAAGTAGAAACCCAATAGTGAATCACCTTCACTATAGGAAAATCATATAGATGAGGTGTAAAAAGCTATACTTAATGAACAAAGTGATTCAACTCCAACCAGAGATTTCTACTTCACTATAGATGAAGTAGAAACCCTATAGTGAATCACCTTCACTATAGGAAAATCATATAGATGAGGTGTAAAAAGCTATACTTAATGAACAAAGTGATTCAACTCCAACCAGAGATTTCTACTTCACTATAGGTGAAGTAGAAACCCTATAGTGAATCACCTTCACTATAGGAAAATCATATAGATGAGGTGTAAAAAGATATACTTAATGAACAAAGTGATTCAACTCCAACCAGAGATTTCTACTTCACTATAGGTGAAGTAGAAACCCTATAGTGAATCACCTTCACTATAGGAAAATCATATAGATGAGGTGTAAAAAGCTATACTTAATGAACAAAGTGATTCAACTCCAACCAGAGATTTCTACTTTGAAAATGCAGTAGAAATAATAATTTCGCTTCGACTATTTCGGTCCTCATCAGATTCATGTTCCCCTGTTAAGAAAGTGTTGTTTTTCATCCATTGCAGTTCCCATTTCCAAATTGCAGTTTTCAACGAAAAATTCAACTTAACACCTCATTAGGAAGAACAGTTATATTGTGATACCTTGCACTTGTCAATCCATTACATAAGAGTTCTCTGATATGCTGAGTTTGATGCTGCGAAGTCTTGCTTAGATTAAGCAGGCATTAACAATAGAATGCTAGTTGCGCATTTAGTGCTAAAAAGTGCAAGATACCAGAATGCAACTGTTCTTCCCACTGTGGTCTAAAGCTATTTTACCAAGAAATGCTGAAAACTACATCTATTTGGAAATAAAAGAATATGAATATGATGAGGATGGAAATGACCACACTGATGAAGATTCTGGAATTGAAGATGATCCTGTTCCCAAAGGATTCGACCAGCGTGAGTTGAATGATTTGGCACAGAATATTCCAAAGAATTTTAGAACTCTTAGCATCGAAACTCCAGGAAAACGAAACTCCTGGTTAAAAAAATGGAGTCAAGGTATCCTACTTATATGCGAAAGCAGTATTTTCGAAGTGAGGATGCATCTACGTGTTCCCACAATGTGCGTGACTTGATAATAGGACTAGCCATCCCATTCCATAACGCTAGACCATGGTGATTGTTCATCAGCCCAATACCAAGCTTGAAGTTTGTCCTCCTACACGTGAAAACTTTTGCGCTTTAGTCCCAGTTTGAGTGAATCCAGTTTGGTTGCGCCAACAATATGAAGACATAGAGTCATTGACTTGTTGCAACACCACGTGCACCAATCGATCTACTATATTGGCCTTAAAAGGGCCTGCTTCCACCTTGGTAAACAACATAAATAAACCAAGTACCTCCATTTTGAGTGAATTTAGGAAAGCAGAGATCATGAGAAGCGCAATCAAATTGCACAATCATGGTTGCGCATCATGTGAATGGTTGCACAATTGCGCATCATGGGTGCAACCAAATTGGCCATTACCTGAACCTGATGATCCAAACATTCTAAATCTGCTCTTTTACGGAGGAACGCTATATTTCCACATCTGCATATACAGCATATCGGCATATCGGCATTTCCTAGATTGTCATTTGAAAAGATAATGGTTGGCGTATCTGGCGGTCCAAAGATTTGGCAGCTTACCAAAGATGAGCCTTTTATCGGAATATCTGACACAATATAAGAATAACTGACAGAAAAAACAAAGAATGCTTGACTGACATTCAAAAACATCGTCAACAAATTTCTTGGAAAAACATAAGCAGAGTTATGCCAAAAGTGCCCAGTAGCACGTGGACAGCTTCAAAAATTTACAATATAAGAATCAGATTGTAACATTTGTGGTTGTGGTTTCAGTTACTTTTGTGGTTTCATGAAGGTAGCTGCCAATGGTAAAAGTAAGTAATTGTATATTATATATTTTATATTAGTTTATTTTGGTTTTATATATATTTTTTAGTTATATTTTTTAGATTTAGTTTCTAGTTTTTTTTTGTGTTTTTTTTTTCTACCGTCAAGAAGCCTTGTTGAATACGGCTGAAATATTCGTTTGATTTTTTTTTTTGTTTCTCTTCGTTTTCATTTACTGGCAATAGACCCGTTTGTCGTCTGCTTTAGATCTTTCTGCTTTAGACCAGTTCTGCTTTAGATCTTTTACATAGTCTTTCGGTTAAGGTTTCTAGCCGATTTGAACTAATGTTTTCCTTCTAGTAAACTTGGGCGCTATGTCATGCCAGAGTTAAGTGCGTTGAACATTGGCTATGTTGCCCTTCTCTTGAGGCTGAAAAAAATTGGCTTCAATCACTTTTGGCCGGATTAAAAAATTTGGCTGAAACTTTATGTTGCTTTTAGTAACATTTTATTCGCTGTTTTAGCCCCCTTTTTTTAGTACCAATTAACAACATTTTTTCCTATAAAATTAAGAAAAGTACCTACCAATTGCTTAGCAGACTTGGCTGATAGATATTCCTTGTAGAATTCCGGTGCCATGTCACACCACACTTCGGCACATTGAACTTTAGCTATGTAGCCCTTCTCTTGAAGTTCAAGCCAATTGGCCTCATACATTTTGGGACCAATCAGAAAATTCAGATCAGCAATTTTGTCATCTTCACGCAATAAAGTAGCCGTCAATCCAAGTTTACAGTGAGCCTGGACGATTGTTAAAACACGACGAAAAATTTTGGCTGGAATTGTGTGAACTTCTGCAATAAATAAAAAAAATTAAAAAAAATTATTTATTTTATAAATTTATTCACAAAATTTATAATCAAATTAAATACTATGTCATCACAATTACATTTAAAATGCATCACCGCGAAGACATTCGGATGGATATAGTGTCATATTTCTAGCAATTTATTAGAAATTATGGGGTATTTAGTTACATAGTCATCTGATATACGACAAGACTGTTGTGGCAAATAATAGTCAGTTTTGGCAGTGAAAGATACTTCGAATTTAGAAGACACCTGAATCTAAGGACTCCATTCAGAAGAATTAAATCAAAGGTTTGTTAAAGAATAAACCAAGGGTTAATAATCCCATCGTCAATGGAAAAAACATACCACTCTAACATTGAGTTTTTCTTATCTAAATAATTTTTAAAAATTCTGTACAAGTTTTTACTCAAAATTTACAAATGAATTAAAACTTAGTAATAAAATGCATTAAATTGCAAAGACAATCAGATGGATGTTGTCTTGCAATTTCGAAAACATATAAGCCCTAATAGAGTTAATATGTTTACAGCCCAATCTATAGGGCTAAACCAACTGAGAATGCATTAAATTGCAGAGACAATCAGATAGATGTTGTCTCACAATTCCGAAAGCGTGTTAGCAATTATGGCGCCTTCAGTTGCAAAATTGCCGAATATACAACAGTATTGGTGGGGTAGTATCACACTATTTTATTAGAGAAATATGTATCTTATTTACCAGGCAACAGGGTCTAAGGACTCCCTTCACCATTATTGAATAAAAGGGTTGTTAGAATACAACCCAAAGATTGCTAATACCGTTTGTATATGGAAAGACGCGATACATATACCTTCTTAATTGTTTTAAACAATTATTTAAAAAAAAAGTTTTACAAAAAAAGAGCCGAATAAAAATACAAAACGAGCGAAAATAAAGCCCTGTAATGATTCAAACTCAAAATTAAACAGAAAGAACTATGAATGAATAAATGGAACCTAAAACAAACAAAAACTAAAATGAATAATCATATCAAACATTACAATAATGATGATGGATGTCCCTTATTCATGCCCCATGTGTGGAGAAGTTAGTGAGGATAAGCTTCACTTTATGGCCCTTTATTCTGAATTACTGGATTTAAGGAAAGATCTATTTTCAAGTAATATAGAAATGATCCATTTCAAAATATAGAAATAGAAAAAATGAAATTATGAATATATGAAAAACATCCCTAACGATTTATAAATTCAAACTAACTTAAAAAAAAAAAAAATCAACCACCAAGCGCTTGATTGTGGCAAAAGGGTGACAGCCCCGAGCAACAGCTTGAAGTGTATTCCATTTCTCTTGAAGATACCACCAGATATCTAAAATCAAACTGAAAGCAAGGTGAGGGGGAGGTTAGGGGAGGGTCGGAAATAGTATTCATCCTGAATATTGCACTGTAACACCTATCAGATACAAAAGCATTAGTCTATGACTTAGAAATATCTTCAAACCATTCGAAGACAATAGATTTTAAAATACAATTTTCAGTGAATTCTATGTCAACTTTCGATTTTGAAAAGTATTTAAAAAAATAAAACAGAAAGCAATATGAATGAATAAATGAAACCTAAAACAAACAAAAACTAAAATGAATTTCAAACATTACAATAATAGATACTGCTACTGCTGAAAAGATGAATCCTAAAACGAACAGAAATTCAAAGATAATCAAATAAAAAAAACAAACAGAAATGAACATAAGTAAGAATAGCCCCCCCCCCTAAACCATCTAAATGCCAGAGCTTTACATTCACGCTTTACTGCAAATTGTTTGTGTTTCGAGCAGTATGATTTTAATTGTAATAAGAATAAGACGACAACAAAATAATATTAGTCTTTTGATTTACAAATAATTATTATTTTCACGGCTTACAAATAATTACTACAGTAAATAAAAGTTGAGCTTTCTTATCACCCACCCTACCCTCTCTAAAGCCCTTTATGAAAACAGTATATTTTACGGACAGGTGGTTTTTATTCGTCAAAACATCCATAAGAGAAAAAAATCACAATAATAATTAAGATTAAAGGAGAGAAAAAAAATTCATAAAAATAATTACATTTGTGACTTTCAATTTCCTAATGATACTTCATTTTCCAAACTTTCCTTCACATAAATAAAAGATCGATGCCTAAATGAAACTTTTAAAATGAAAATTCATAATTTTTCAAGCAAATTGTTTAGTTTTTGAAACAATATTTTGAATTAAAAATTCAATCAACGATTTCACAATTGATTTCTATCATTTGAAGAGAATGCGTTTACAGAGGAAAAAGTACGGATAACAATTTACTGCACATCAGACAAAAAAAAACTAAATTAATTGTTTGAAATAGAATGGTATTGATATGCAATATAATCAATTCCTGTAAGTCTCAGAAATGTGAGACTGGAAATTGGAATAAAATATATTTTTAGGTCCTTTTCAAAGAGTATGGGTAATTTGTAATAGTAGGTACTAGCCATAGTATCGAAAAAATCCCGACCGCCACCAAGCGTTCGGCGCATTTCAGTAGCTCATCAGGGTTACTTTTTTTTGCAATAAGATCAGAGACTTAACTGCAGCAATTTTGTCAAACACAAGCTCGCATTGGCAATTTTTTCGTCAACACCAGGTTTCATTCTTATAAGCTACCTAAACTGAATAATCCCTAAACTGAAACTGAATAAACCTAAACTGAATAATCCCTTCACTCTTATACGTATTTTGGTATTCAGCATCGAATTCCGATTCTGGTTTCTCGAATTTCTTAGTTTTCTCAACATTTGAAGTTAAAAATCCTATCCATAAACTTTTATAGCTAAATCAACAGACAATCGTCTGTCTCAATCAGTTCCAAGACTAGCTAAAAATTTTCCCCCAGTTGCACGCAATTAGATGCTCGTTTCTAGAACAATAAGTAAAACACAAGAAAAAGATAAATTGAATCAACCATCAAGAACCATAATGCCCCATTCTTGGTCCTGAAGCCACTTCATTGTCTGTTCTCCTTCATATGCTCTTTTTTGGCCATACGTTATCATAGGGTATGTGGTAATCAAAATACTGGCGTTCATTGGTTTTTCCTTAGCATCGGACGTAAATCGGCAGATTATATTGTCAGTGGCAGTGCTCCACATCTTAAACTGGGCCTTCCACTGCTCCACTGAAACACCTAAAAAAAGACATTCTGATGTACTAGGCAAGATTTTCCGCTTTTGAAATGAAAGAATAATGGATAATGAAAAGCGAGAATGGTTAATGGAGAAGAGAAAAGGGATAACGGGAAGGAGCTTTGAATCCAATATACTCTTATGGCAAAATAACACATACAATGCGAGGAGCTCCTTTTCTGGAGCTTTTAGACCAGAAAAGCTCCAATTACGGCTTTTGATGCCTCCTTCATCCCCAACACCCTCCTTTATAACCACAGTAACCCAGCTAGCGATTCACTTTTTCCGCCCTTAAAACTAGAACTTAAATTCAAGTATATCTCCTTTTCACTTACTCCTTTTCGTTCTTTCAATCCTTTGCAATCCTTGCTTAATCTTGCTCCTTTTCACTTACTCCTTTTCACTTACTCCTTTTCGTTCTTTCAATCCTTTGCAATCCTTGCTTAATCTTGCTCTTAAGTTTGCTAATTTTTCTTATGTCTAAGTTGATCCCTGGCTTTTAGGTTCTGGTTTTATATTTAATTTTAAAAATAAGAGGAAAAAAGGATACCTGGTCTCCCAGGCTATTATGCAACTTGGTATATGGTCCTATTTTCTTTTAATTCTGCTCCCCCCCCCTCGTATCTCTTCGAATTTTCCCCTTCAATTGGCAGTTTCACAAATCATGTTTCCTGTTTTTTTTTTGTTTTTTTTTCGGAATACTTAGCAGCTTAATGTTTTACTTTTTCCCTCAATTCAGCTTTTTTCTTCTATTAACTACTTTATGATTAAATAAGTGAATATTTTAATATAAAACAAATCTATAAATACAAACCATCTCCTAGTGCCTAAATCTAATATCATTATTGGCCCAAAAAAAATAAAACTCAGTAAAATAGAAAACAAACAGAACATGTGTACATAAACAATTCCACTAAAAAGAAAAAGGTAGTTTAAAAATCAATAAAATTGAAAAAGAAAAAGAAAGAAAACAAGTGAGTGATGCAAGATAAGCATAAAATAAAATATATAAACAATTTACAAGTAGATGTGGATAAGATGTGAAAGAAAATAATTTATGCTGATAATCAAAGAAATAAGAAGCTGCATGAAATGAACATGAATTAGAAAACAGATAATTTTCCAATTATGAACAAAATTCCTAAGGATTAACCCCCTGGCGTTACAGGCCTAAAAACTAAAACTCATTAAAATAGAAAGCAAACTGAACACGTGTATATAAACAATTTCTTTAAAAAGAAAACAAAAAGGGTAAAGCTTAAGGATCAATACAATTTAGAAAGAAAAAGGAAGAAAACAAGTGAGAGATGCAAGGTCCGCCATAAGCATTAAATAAAATATAGATAATTTGCATCTAGATGTGGACAAGATGTGAAAAGAAACTACGTTATGTTGATAATAAAAGAAATAAGGAGCAATCAATTAAAACAAGAGATCTATGCTACGGATATTTTCTTTTGTACTTATTACAACATTGAAAATAAAAATACAAATTACATTGAAATATAATTTTGAACTACTGAGGTTTCAGCAATTAATATCATTATATATCAAATATTCAGCTTAATTTTATTAGTTCTCTAAGGAATGTTCTAGACACGTTTAGTTTTTAGTGAAGCGCCAATGACGCAGTAGGCTTAAGACTTTTCCAGTTAGGGATGGGGGCAGTAGCCAAACTCTTGTATGTAGTGATTTATGTTAATTTTAAGCTTGATTTCCATATTCAATTAAGTTTTACTCGTTTTAAGATTTATTTATTCATTTATGTTAGTACCTTAATATGTCACCTTAATAGCCTTAGGCTTTTCGAACACATCTAGAATCAAAAATTCCTCTTTTTTCGTAATGATAAATCCTGCTTATAAAAAAGGGCAAATTGCATAATTTACAATCCTTACCCTGGGGGTTGTGGGGGGGCGTTGCATCCATGGAGGCATAGCTATTAGATTTAACTTTTTTGAAAAAAATTGCCTTTTAAAAATTTTGATCCGTGATGAGAAGAAGGAGCATCTAAAAAGGGCAGGGGGGGGGGGGGCTGGTCACCCTCCGATAACTCTTCAACATCCCTTGAAAGTTTGACTTAATACCCTCAGCGGTTACTTAGATATTGGTAATACGTCCTTCTAACATTCAGCCTGCACAAAGTGTGTTTTATTGTGTTCAGAATCCCTCTCAAATGGTGTAGGGGTTTATGTCATCCCCATAGGCATAGTTATTTGAGCTTTTGACTATTTTGAACAATGTGTCTTTTCCAAAATTTTGATCAAATATTTTTGGAGGGATTGTAATTAAAAGGCATGGTCGGGGCTTTTAGCCCTTCACTCACTTTTTGACATCACCCCCCAACATGTCCTGAAAGTTTCAACTCAATGCCCTCAGTAGTTCTTAAAACATTGCAGATCATCCTCCGTTTTGATAAATCGGATACACATAATGCTTTTTGATTTAGTATAGCACACCCCTCATCATTCGCTAAGGTTTCACCTTAATGCCCTTAAACTTTTCAAATGTACCCAGAATCAAATATTTCCCGTTTTTCTAATGATAAATCCAGAATATAAACAACGGGGATATTGTATAGTTTACAATCCTTGCCCCGGGGCTATGGGGGTGTGGCATTCCTGGTCCTGGAACTATAATCATTTTACCTTTTGACTAGTTTGAACAAAATGACATATTCCAAAATTTTGATTAGTGTTGAGCAGAGGGGGCACCTAAACAGAGCAAGGAGAGGGGGAAGGCAACCCTAAAATCTTTTCCTAGGAGATACTCAAAATTTTTATACAACTCTTTCATAGAATATGTAAAAGTATACAAGTAGAAAAGTATATTTAAATAAAAACTAAAAATAACCATAAATAAAAACATGTAAACGCCAATTATAGACCGAAAGTAATGATAATAATTTTTAACTTCATTTAGGAGACTTAAAAATAACATAATGGCAACACTGTTCATTAAGAAATACAGCCCAGTGAGCTCTTTGGTGTTAGAGCCTCATTCCATGTATGTTCATTTTTGTAAATGAACTTTTTTATTGAATTAATACAACACAAAAACTTTTAAAAACCGTGGACAGAGAGGTGGAACTCGATGCATCACCTTCATCACAAAAAGAAACAAATAAAAAAGTGGAAACTTCGCAAAAAGAGAAAGAAGAAGATTTAAAAAAAAAATAAAAAAAATACAAGGTGAAACACAATTAACTGGTACAATACAATACCACCATTAGAATGTATGTTAGGCGGACATGTACACGGAAAGTCAATTGGAGAACTCTTTTTTTATTTTACAGTTGAAAATGCGTTTTGGGGTAGTGCCGAATATCCGGCTTTTTTCTATGTTTTAGGTTGTTTTTTTTTTAATATCATTTTTTTTTATTAAAGTTTTTTATTTAAAACTGATTTCATGTACTTAATTTATTTATTCAAATGCGTAAATTTTGCGTATTTACAAACTCTTTAGAAGTAAAGTTTACTCATTTGAAACTCATTATAGAGCCTTCTGCCGAGCTGTAAAACTTATAAACTAAAATTCTATTTTAATTATTCATTTTGAGTGAATTTTGTTTCGTTTTTTTTTTTAATCAAAAAAAAAAATTTTTAATTTTGATTGTTTAGGCACCTTTTCAGATACAAGTTTGCCTACTTGAATCACGCAGCATGAGAGCCTTCTTCCAAACTGCGAGTTTTTTTCAATTAAAAATCTTTATAATCAAATATTCGTAGAATCAAAATTCGTAAGAATCATTTTAAATATTTACATAGCCTACTGCTTTTACATCCGAAGATTGTGTTCTCGAATTAAACAACAAAAATCATTGTTCGAAATTGTGAATCTTTTTAATTAAAAATCTATTTTATGAAAATTCATAGTACGTGCTTGATTTACGAACTTTTTTGCGTAAATTTTGCGTATTTGCAGACTTTTGTAGATCAAAATCTACGTACGTGAATTATACAACTAAAACCTTCTTCTGAACTGCAAATTTCTAGAATTAAAATTCATTTGACATGCTTTATTTACGTATTTGTTAGCGTGAATTTTACGTATTTACGTACTTTTTTGCATACAAACTGCGTCAATCAAGAGAGCCTTCTTCTGAACTAAAATTTTTTTGAATCGAAATTTATTTTACGTGCTTGATTTTTGTACTTGCTACCGTAAATTTTACTTATTTCCGTTCTTTTTAAATACAAAGCTCAGGTACGTGGTTTACACAGCCAGAAAGCCTTCTTCTGAAAAGAAAATTTTTAGAATTAAAAATCGATAAAATAAAAGTTCAAAATAGGGATAAAATCCTTTTTAATAGACAATGTATAATAAATTTCACAAAAAATACTAGATATTTCGGTCACATATACAGTGACCGTCATCAGTAGTAAAACTAAACTAAAACAATTTAAAACAAAAGTTTATATACTAAATCAAATAAAACTATATATTGTTTAAATCTCTAATTCTTTTCAACGCAAAGGCGGAAGCTAGCCTCTTTGACCTTCTTGGATTCGGTTCATTAGCGTTCAATGATATAACATTTGAACAAAGGTCAACTACATTGGGTGAATTGAACTTTACTCTGTCAGATTTTAATAAATTATCATAGATAGAGTTCAGCCCATATGCACCTGTATCCCGATTCAAAGCAATATTCTTGAATAAGATTTTCTTTATTCCAAGAGTTTCACGAAAATTTTGCTTTGAACCCCGATCCCTAGAAATCAAAGAGACATTCTCGAACAAAATAAAATGGTCTGGAAAATTAAAAATATGTTCTGAAAGGGCTGAAGTAAAATCTTCAGACTTAGAATCTTGCTTAGAAAGCCTTTGAGTGGAAAAGAATTAGAGATTTAAACAATATGTAGTTTTATTTTATTTAGTATATAAACTTTTGTTTTAAATTGTTTTAGTTTAGTTTTACTACTGATGACGGTCACTGTATATCTGACCGAAATATCTGATATTTTTTGTGAAATTTATTATACACTGTCTATTAAAAAGGATTTTATCCCTATTTTGAACTTTTATTTTATCGTCATGGAAAGGCAGTGTGGTCTCCGAAATTATCTAAGAATTAAAATTCATTTTACGCGCTAGATTTGCGTACTTGTTAGCGTGAATTTTACGTACTTATTGGCGCGAATTTTACGCACTTGCGTTCTTTTTTTAAGCAAAGTTTACTACCTAGCAAAACTCTTCTTCTCAACTGTAAATTTCAAGAATTAAGATTCACGTAACATGCTTAATTTACAAACTTGTTGCGTACATATTTCGTATTTGCGTACTTTTTAGATATAAAATTTACGTACTTGAATTGCACAACACCAGAGCCTTCTTCCGAACTGTACATACGGCTGTAACTCCGACTAGACTCTTTCCAGCGCCGCACGGTAAGACAATAAGACCTGAACGAGCACGACCGTTTCCAAACATCTTCCTCAGAGCCTTTTCTTGATATGGACGGAGAACTGCACCTGGCTTTAAATCAATGGGGATATCCGGATTCCGTGTATCTTTTTTGAAGTCATACTCGGCCAAAAGAGGATATTCCAACGTGATGCACCTCTTTTGCAAGGATTCCAAATGATTCTAGAAAAGAAACAAAAATTAAGGACACTGACTGGCAATTTCTAAAACAACCTAAAACATGCTTACAGACAAGAGCAGAGAAATAGAACAAAACTTAAAGCCGGAGCAAATTTATTGTAGTACTTTTTACTCAGATCAGCATTCAAAGATACAGAGTAGATAGCACCGGTGTATCAAGGGGGGTTATTTTATTTTAACCACGAAATATTTTTCGACTGGTAAAAAGACTATTTCTCCTAAAAGAATAAAAAAAAAATCAGACCCAAATATCGGTCTGAAAAATGCAGGTAAAAAAAACTTAACCCCTTCCCCCAAATAATATTCTTTTTAAACCTCCAACCTCACCTCAAAACAAAATCCCGGATACGGTCCTGATAGATAGAACACCACTTTTAAGAAACGTACGCAGCAAGGACTGGATGTTACGGACACTCCCCTCTCCAAAATAAATCGCTATTTCTAGAATTTTTACCATTATTTCCAATAATATCCGCATACTTCCCCTGTTTCGTATTGCTTTTCAAATTTCAACTTTACCCTCGAAATAATATCTGAATACGGTCTGCTTTCTAGACATTCCGCTAATAACTTGCATCTTCTTTCGCTATTAATCCTATTAAGACAGGGTAGACGGAACAAAATGTTCCCTTCAAACCTCCAATGCCTCCTTTTCAGTTACTCGCTGGTTACCCTTCTAGTTACTAGGACTTTGCACATTTGAACAGAACTTAGGAATGCTTATATTGTGGGTTATCAATTTTTCTTTTTCTTAAAGAAAACCATTTCCTTTCCACCTCTACGCACCTTTCTACTATTGAACATCCTATGTTCATAAACCACGAATAATCTAAATAAACAAAAAGTTGCTTAAGTTAATTATAGGCTAAGGGATAAAACATTGTCGCAGTTTGACATGGGCATTACACCGTAGAACTTATAACAAGCAGGATATGACAGAATTTTTACCGTAATCTGACAATATTTTTCCGGCAATAGTCCATGTCAAATAATTTATAGATAACTGATTTATTTATTCTGATAGCCTATCCCTCGGAAAAAATTTCTGCAGACAGAGAAGAGAAGGGGAAACCACCTTGAGCAATGTATGCTGATAAAGAATTTAAATACCAGCACACATAAAAAAAAAATCATCTCCCCCCCCCCCCCCCAACCACACTTCAGGTACTGCCTAGTACCTTCACACCCAAGCAACCATAATTTTGCGTACTTGGACGGTTTATCAATTTTATTTCTCTAAGGGACAACTATCTGCTTTCCCACTTCTCTGCATATACGTAGTTTTGAAATTTCAATGGGCCGAAAGTTCACCTAATCCAACTAAACCAAAAACTAACTTAAGCTAAGAGAGGCAAAACTGTAACCTATTTTTAAAAAAAAATTGACGGGCCAAAGTAGAGTCAAATTCAGAGCAGATATGTATTTTGACGGTCTTTTGCCTCTAATACGACAATAATTTCCAATTTTTTCAACTTAATCCTCTCCTGTTAAGAAGGTATTAAATAGACAATAAAATATTCAAATAAAAATATTCCTCAAAAACATATGGAAGCTACTTAAATCCTCCTGTTCCAACAAGTTCGTCCTCTCCCCGAGAGGTAAATTCCTGCAAATATGGCTACTAATTCTGTGTCAACTTTTACAAATTAGATGAAAACTTGTTTACAGTCTGGTTACAAACTGAATGACAAACTGGTTTCAAAGAAAGAAAAAAAAAATTAAAAATCTAGATATTTTAATATCAAAGTAAGAGATGTTTTTACCATGAACAGCAGATGATTTCATTTTTAGTCTTCAGAAATTTCAGTGTTTCGTGTAGCAGCGAATTTCTTTTTTTTTCAACTTTTCGCTTTTCAACTATTTGATGAATTTTAAAGCACTGCATCACTCAATTTGAACATAAAAACGCAACTATCACGAAGCGCTAACGTGTTACTACATCATGAGAACTCCAGTTCTTAAAAACATTCAATTTCCCCGTATAGGACGATAAAATTAGTACTAACGGTTTGGCACTTTTGGAGATACTAGCTATCTTTTAAATAAATTCTTAACAGTTTTATTTCACTGTTTTCAATTAAAATTGTGTAGTTAATAATTTTTTTAGCTAATACGTCAACCGCAAATCGAACCCCGGTCACTTCCTTGGCAGGCAAGTATTCAGCCACTTATTCATCGATTTAATGCCTTACTAAATAAATAATTAATAAATTAAGGAAGAATAATGAAACAATTTACTAACTAACTGAAATAATTAATTACAATTCATAAATAAATTAATAATAATTTATCGTGTAATTGATTAAATTGTACCGTCACTGGAACTCTGCTATTGTACTGTCAATGCACATGCAAACTTTTAGCACAATCAGACTGCTGGAAAAGGGGGAACCTCCTGAGATAAAGTTAAATAAAGGGTTTAAGAAGCCCATAACCAAATATGTTAATGTTTGCCAATACTCGTCAAACATGTCAATATTGTGTAAGTGACTGTCACATAGGTCTCTTTTAGGCTGAACTTTTATTATTTTAGCATTTCTAAAAACAGAATTAAAAAAATACCCCTAGTTTGTTTTCACCATCCAACATTAACTATAAACTGTACTTTTTGTCAGCTTAGGGTAATTTCAAATACAGTTCAGAACCCCAAGGAGAGAGGTTCTCACCTGGATGTGGAAGCACCCCCAGGAAGTGCTGAAAATATTTCAGGAGTGTAACCCAACCCAGATCCCATTCGCCAGCTTAATGACTACCTATACTTACCGTTTAAAACTAGCATGCCAACAAACTACTGCTAAAGTAATAAAAATATAAAGTACTTGATCTATTTCGAACGATATGATTTCTTTGGATAAATATTCGTCGTCATCGTCATCTTTATCAATTTTGGCATAGAAATTCGAAATATCTTCAGGAATATCTGCAGTACTGACCAACGGAGGGGCGTCCGACCCAGTTCCAGTGCCGGTAATGACAGCATCATTACTTGGTCCAGCCGCGGCAGCCTTTGATCCAAACTTAAAAGAACAAATAAATAGAGCTTTAAAATAATTTTTTATTTAATTTCACTATATTTTGCTTAGCTTAAAGAATAATTGTAGAGCAACACTACATAGTCTAAACATGATCGTTCAACAAAAACGAGGAACAAGGGGGACTTTCAGCCGTTAGAAAAAAAAAACGAAAGAGACTTCCACTAACCCGTCCTCTCTTTTACCCCAAACAATTTTTTTTTAGACTGTCCACAGTCAGGCCTACAGTCCAGCTCAAAATTAGCTACTTTTGACGATAACAATGCAATAATATGATATAGAAAATATATAAAAGGTATCATCAAACATGCGCACAAGAGAGGGGTTGACAGGGTAGGAATATCTTCTTTTGTTAGACGGGTTCAATAACACCCTCTCCCTCAATTAAAAATGAAAAAATAGCAGCCTATAAACGCACTTTTTAAATTAAATTTCATAGAAGCCCGCTCTGTAGGCTATCGTTGCGCTGTCACTGACACAGTGGTTTTAATTCGCGTTAAGTCCATACTACACTGCCAAAAATCCCCTTGATCAAACAAACGAAAAAATAACTTGATTAATTTAAAAATTATTTAAAGATTTCCTTCTATTAAATTTGTTTTTTTTTTGTTTAACTACTATCCTGAATACCCTGCAGGCATATCTACAAGCATTTATTTTCATGGTGGAGGGTAATAATAATAATCAGACTTTCTTTAATCAGACTTTCCCATTTTGAAATTTTATGCCAAAGAAATTCTATACAGAGCATAGTTGAAATAATATATGAAATGATAAATCCGTTTTAACGTCTCTAACTCAAAAACTATAGCTCATAGTGCTATAACGTACATTACACGTACCTTGATGAGTGCTATAACATACACGTACAAACTATAGCGTACATTAGCTATAATGTACATAGGGTCGTTTCTCAAAAACTATAGCAGATAGATTACCACCAGATTAATAAATTTATTAGTCGCGCCGTGTCGAGATTAGCGGTGAGGGGGCCTATCTTTAACTCAAAATCAATTCCAGGAAAAAATTTATCAATATAGTTGAAACACACATACTAATAGAAGACCAATGGGCTGGATTACCATCGTTGACTAGATTTTTTTTTCTTCAACAATTGAAAAAAAAACACATAGTTTAGAGAACTTTTTTTCCTCTAAAGGTGACTATTTCCACAGGGCGATAGTTCGTAATTGGCTTTATCAGCTAATACATCTATAGACAAAATCAACGGAGTTCAAAATAAATCACTTACAGTCACAGCTGCCACCCTTCCCTGACTGCTTCTAATAACCTCATCTGCTGAGCCTCGAGTTGCACGTGTTTCTTGTATTTTGGGGTCTTTCAACAGCTTCTGAATGACGTCAACATGCTGAGACTCCACAAAATAACGATTCTGTTTAAGCACTAATTTAACCTGAAAATTTATATCTTATAATTATCAAAATTACTGAATATTTCTCTGCCCAAAAGCTGAAACTTGCAAAAGAAAACTGAATCTTTTATCATCTTTTCTAGAGCAGGACTATTATGCATGGAATATTCTGAAAGTAAGTGAACATTAAATAAAACATATATCGATTTATTATTATGTTTTTATATAATTGTTATTATTAATCAATTTATTATGTTAAACAAATTAAGAAATATGAAAATTTTTAAGTTTAAGATCCTTTTCATTGGATTTATGTTAACAATTAGTTGATTTTGTTTTATTCATTTCAAAAATGTGAGACAATTAATGTCGATTATAGTTATTGAAGTTACTGAAAACTCCATAGTGCCAAGAACTGAAAACTCCACAAGAAAATAAGGTCTTTTATAACCTTTTTCAAAACATTCTTGTCTTATACAGAATAAAAATCCTGGAAGTAAATGTACATTAAAAAGATAGGAAAACTTGGAAGTTACTCAAAACTTCATAGCTTAAAAAGTTGAAAATTGAAAAAGAAAACCCAATTTTTTATCATACTTCCTCAAAATAGGAATATCACACATGGAATACAAATTCTGAAAGTAAGTGACTATAACATTTGATAATTGCCATAATTCTAATGTAGAATCCTTTTCAGTGATTTCACTCACAAACTCACTGAACTCGTTTTATTTATTTCGAACGTACGATACAACAAACTTCGATTATAGTTGTTACTGAAGAAACTCCATTGCCCAAAGGTCTGAAACCCCCAAAGGAGAATTAGGTTTTTATCATCTTGTTTCAAAATGTCACAATCATCTTATTCAGATTTATTTCAGAAATTGCTCAATTTTCATTTCAAATCAGTGAGACAATAGCTGTGCTTTTTGATTTTGCGATTCTCAATCTCAATTATTTTCATATATATTAAAGCAGAGTAAAGTTTTTCAACTGCATAAACACTATAAAGAAAGATAGTTAATAGCTTAAATATATTCTATCAATCCAAGATGTAGGCTCGGCTACATAATTGCAAACAAGTGCTTCTACGGCTTCTTTTGCTTCGGGATTGGGAGCCATGGACTATAGTGCCCTTCTTTTTTTTTTTCTTTGGTTCATTAATAAAGGCTTCCGGTTGCAAAGACAAAATATTCGGACTTCTATTATTATTGGTACAATTTTTTTTTCTTTTTTTTTAAAGAAGAAAGGGTTTATTCATAAACAATAAACACAACAAAACTTGAAGCCAAGCTTGTTTGGGTAAAGTATCGCCCCACTAGACCTAACATAAATCAACTTATGAAAGGTGACGATAATTAACCGCCAAAAATAAAACAAGAAACGACAAAAAAAATCAAATAAAAACCATTTGGCACCATCCATCATCAATTTATCAAACCGAAAAATAAATCAATTTAATTATTAAATAAAGAAAACCAGAGAACTCATCACCCATCCTTCTCATAAACCTTAAAATAATGGCCTTTCAGCTACCTTCGAAACTCACTCTGGTTTTATTCTTGTACAATATTCTATGGCAAAGTATTCCAGTCACTAGGGTAAGCATGACGTAAAGAAAACTTCGATCCTGTAGCAACAACTCTAGGATTTCTAAACTGACCTGAACTCCTTGTACTATGCTTGTAAACACTTGAAACCGGTAAAAAAAAACGACCACTGAAGCACTTGGCCAACAAATTATTTTAGTTCTTAAACATAAATAGGGTATTATAAAATTTCACAATACCGAAAATGGGCAAAATCTTAAGTTCAATATACCTGGATCTCAATGAAGAACGTTAATCTACACCCGTCAGCACTCTAACCACTTAATTTTGTAGAACTCTCAATGGATGAAGATGAACTAAGAACGTAGAAGACCATACAGTAATACAGCAAACTAGCTGTGTATGCAGAAGAGAGAAATAAATTGTCCTTAGGATATTATCCGGAAAAGTATGCTTAAGTTTTTCTTATCATTCCGGTACTACGAGCAATCTTGGCAGAAATGTGACGGACATGATTCCTAAAGCTGAGGCACTCGTTCAGTACAACTCCAAGAAACTCCACTGACTTGGCACGTATGATGATATTTCCACTTAACTGTATCTGCTGAATCCAAGGATAATAATTAGGGCTTCTACCATATATATTACCAAGGAGCTTTTCTTTTGTTTCAACTTCAACTTATTCAGTCTCATCCATTTTTCAATGCATAGCATACCACTTTCAAAAGATTTAGCAGATCCCTTTCTGTCCTAGCAGCCACCATACAATGAGTATCATCTGCAAAGCTCGGTAAAATAGCCTTAACCGTACAAACTTGACAGACCACAGCTAACCAGGCGCTTATCCAGATCATTAATATGCATAAAAAAAAAACAATAGAGCCCAGAACTGATCCTTGGTGAACACCACATTTTATACTTTTGTCACTTGATTTAAAATCTCCTATTTTAACACACTGGGTCCGTTTAATCAGGAAAAATCTTAATAACTGCAATAGATTACCCCAAATGCCATAATTCTCTAACTTTTTCAACAATATTTCATATTCCACGCAGTCGAAGGCCTTCTTGATATCTAAGAATACTGACGCAACTTTCAGACCACCGTCAAACACATCATAAACAAACGACGTTAAAAACAGAATAGCTTGCTCATTCGACATCGGTCTCCTGAAGCAAAACTGAGTAGAACGACAAAATTATCCTGATTCAAAGGAACTTAACATTTCGCTCATATATTAGCTTTTCAATTACTCTAGATATAACAGGAAGTAGCGACATCGGTCTGTAATTCTCTATATCTTCTGACAGTAATTATCAATCTATTCCATACATTTTGATCGTTTTTTTTTATTGTTTTATCAACAAATTTTATCCGTTTTCAATATTTCCCCATCATTTTAACTATAAATGGGGAGTCAGTGCGGTCTAAGAAATTATTTGGGACTAAAAACGCAGTTTTTGAGGCTTTAGGCACACCCTCCCATCCTGTAAATGAACCAATAGACTTCCGCAGGTGGCAGATGCTTAACTAATGATAAACCTTCAGTGTTACTATAATTGTTCCTTCTGAATAAACCGAATATTTTTTATGGACAAATCCGCCACCGTGTGGCATTATGTCCTATAAAACTGAGATGTTTTAAAACCAGCTTTCCGATAGTTCTAAATCAATACTTTTACAGAATATTAAATCCTTTTCTTTCGGCACGCGACTTCTTATTGGGTTTAGCCTTGGTATGAAAATTAAATAGAACCTTTCATCCTGGTATAGGAAACCCAACAACTTGCTTATGTAGATAGGGACGTGGTTAATACAAACTCCGAATAATGAAAAAAATTTGCTTACCTTGCCGTAGGATAGTGTACAGAGGGTAATAAACTCCTCAATTCCTTTAGGCACTGTTGTCTTACTCAACCTTTTCAAATATTCAATAATGTCTTTAGTCTCCAGTCCAACGCTAACGGCTGCGTACAGCGAATATGCAGTCAACTTGTACTGAAATAGGAAATGAATGAAGGAATCACGCCACCAGCAGACCTAACAATATACCATGTACCGGCATCTCTTAGGAGCCCACTGACACGCTAATAGCAGTTTTTTTGGTGGTGTGAATTACATCTAATTTGTAACAATTAAAAGCTAAATACCCATGTTGTTTACATACGAGTTATAAATTCTCATACTCTGCAGTGTCTGTCTTTTACCATGGCGCACAAGTTGTGGCAGAGAAGTTACCGTGGCATGCTAACGGTATAATGCAGCAAGCATAAACTCAACTTGTGCTGAAATAGGGAAACGAATAGCAATAGCAGGTCACCATTACCAGCACACTAATACGCGAAGTTGTCAGCATTTTCTTTTTTCTTCTTTTTTTTTGGGGGGGGGATCACTTTTGTGTGTTGGGGGTGGGGGAGGGTTCACTGGGGACACCAAATTTCCAGCAGTCAAAGAGTAAATGAGATATCGTTTACATACGAGTTATAAATGATCATAATCTGCAGTGGGTGTCTTTTACAACGGCACACAAGCAGTGGCACAGACATTACCATGGCACATCAATAGCAGCTTAGAGACTGATACGCTAGGTTTTCAGCAATTTTTTACTGTAAGTGTGTGTGGGGGGGGGCATATGACACTTCATTTGGGAAACTAAAAGGATATTATATACATAAGTATTATATATTGTCAAAGTCTCCAGTGTGTGCCTTTTACAATAGCATATATTTTAAACATCAATAGAACGCAAATTAGAATATACTTGTTTAAATTAGAAACTTTGTTTATTTTATTTTAGCGCCTGGGACATTATTTATATTACCAAAGACCAAAAATTTATGAAAACTGTCAAAATCAGAGACAAGTTAGATTCCCCGTAGATAGAAACTAAAAAAAATTGGGACCAGTCACAAAGGTAGATTTATTTGTAGCTTAAGTTATACAGGATTTTACGATTGTTTAAAAAACATGTAGTACAAAGCTGTTCAAAACCAACATAGTATCCATAGAACAACCAAGCATGAGCTGTGGTAATTGGGATTTCCATATTTCTATGTAAGAACTGACATTATGGAGCTTAAGGTTTGTTTCCTGTGCAGTTTTTGGTATGTTATTGTGGTATTTTATAGTTTTTGTTATGTATGTTATGTATGATATTATGGAGCTTAAGGTTTATGTTTCCTGTTCAGTTTTTGGTATGTTATAGTTTTTGGTATGTATGTCATGTATGATAATATGGAGCTTAAGGTTTATGATTCGTGTGCAGTTTTTGGTAAGTTATTATGGTATGTTATAGTTTTTGGTATGTAAGTTATGTACGACATTATGCAGCTTAAGGTTTATGTTTCCTGTGCAGTTTTTTGTATGTATGTTATGTATGACATTATGGAGCTTAAAGTTTATATTTCCAGTGCAGTTTTTGGTATGTTATAGTTTTTGGTATGTATGTTATGTATGACATTATGGAGCTTAAGGTTTATGTTTCCTGCGCAGTTTTTGGTATGTATGTTATGTTTGACATCATTGAGCTTAAGGTTTATATTTCCTGTGCAGTTTTTGGTATGTTATTATGGTATGTTACAGTTTTTGGTATTTATTTTATGTATGACATTATGGAGCTTAAGATTTATGTTTCCTGTGCAGTTTTTGGTATGTTATTTTTCTGTTCTCCTATGATTTTGATATAGCATGAAAATGCAGTAATTATTTTATCATCCCATAGTTGCGAATCAGCTCTATACATTTACCGAATTACATTTTTGAAATTTGTTTTACATGTTTTTTTAGATTGAAAATAATTTGAATATTAGTTGAAAATTGTTGAAAAAACGAAAACTTTCCGATTTTTTAAGCAAATCTAGATCTTGCAGCGAGAAAAAGTCTATGTAATATCATAGTTCGACTCGGTGAATGGATAGATCTGGGACTAATGAACACAATGATATAGTATCTTGTCTTTTTGGCTGCAGGTGTGTGGCAAGGTCGCTTGTTTCAGTGGGAACATACCTTAAGTATGTAAAATGGTCTGTGATTGGTAAACTAAAAATAATTCACCAATCAGAAAAAAGTTTTACAATTTTACAGACCGTATGTAAAACTAATATGGCAGGCTTTTTCAATAAGCCTGCCTCAAACCACTAAAATAAGCAGATATGTCGATCAAAGCCATATTATTATAGCGCCCATACATAAATAATTTCTAAGAGCACACTGCTTTTTCATTTGCAGCAATTCTAAGACTAACTGAAGAAGGCTCTGAGGTCCGTCTTGAAAGAGGGGAGGGAGTTTGAATTAAGATGTGAGGGATAATAATATGTAAGGGGAACGGTTATTAATATGGGAGTTTTTATTTATGCTTTTTGTTTGTTTTTTTTTTATTTTTCATTACATGTTGCGTTTAGTCTAACAATTTTCTTTGTTCGTTGATAAAGGCTCCAGGACGTGGAGTCGAAATATTCGAATTTTTATTATTTAAAGTTTGTTGTTTTTTTCTTTTGTTCCACTGTTTTATTCAAATTATACCCGTTTTTTCTCTCTTTAATTCTATAATATAGCGCCCTACACAAGAAAATGTGTATTTAAATGTACAAGTAAACAATAAATTCTGTATTAAAATTTATTCATGAAATGAAAACACGTTAAGAGACAATTCAAACTAATCAACAAACCCAGTATAACATCATTCAGTTGACATATTTTTTGTTGATCTTTTCTGCTAAATCCTACGACGATATTTAATTTCAAATAAGCAAATTGCACATCTACTATATACGCATAATTAACAGTGTTGGTAACGCTAGAGAAAATCAATTATTGGATAATAGGATAAAATATTACACAACCATTTATGGCACATAAGGTGTCGACGCTTCAGTTGCTAGTTCTTTCAAACAGGGACAGGTAGCATGGAATTGATTGGCAGCTGGAATTGAATCCCGGGTCCCGTATTGCTGAGCAGAGCATCAATCGGTGCTACCACATGGGAACCCATTTACTTGTGTACATTAATAGAACAAAGGAAACATCAAGCGCGGCTGGTTAGGTATTCGATCCCCGATCTCGAGGGCATGGGTTCGAACCTGACATGAATTTTTTTTAGAATACACTCGGTTTTGAATAAAACTTGCATTCATGGAGAAAAATCGATACTACACAATTTTACGTGGGCAGATGGATAAGCAATTCGATTAAAATGGAAGAGGGGCCTTTTCTCTTTGTAAATAAATATTCCCTGTGTACACGAAGTGCTAAGGCCACTTTGAGTTTTGTGTTGGGGGGAAGGGGTATTTTTCTCCGATCCTGACAATAGAGCATAAACTATGTTTTTTTTTCTTGTTTATACCTTCCCGACCAGTTTCGGATATTAAAGAAGAACTTGGTATTTTTAAAATTTTCCTTGTCTATTTTGATCTTTGGTAAAAGAAATGTAAAAGAATTGCGAATTCACATAGCTAGTCGAGTGACTTCAATGACATTTCGTTGTATTAGTTGAACAATTTGTGGATTTGTAAGTATCCCTCACCCCTCTTAAAACAATGTTGGGTATTTCCCCCTTCCCACAAAAAAACAAACCTATCTATAGCTGGTTTTAATTTACGAGCTTTGGGACAGATATTCTAACCATAAAGGGATTACTCGTAAAAACATGGCGAGTCAAAAACTCTCCTTCCGTTTCTCTGGCTCAAATTTTCCCACAAGCGAACCAATCAGGTCAAATTTAACTTTTCGTTATTTCTATTGGCTCTAAATTTCACACAGGTTTTGAAAAAAACGGAGCTATTTAATTCTCTGAAAATAAAGAATACTGTGATTGGCTAAGCAGAATGTATCACAGGAGTACCCAATCAAATTAAAGCCCTTTTTTACCATGGAGGAAAGGAAAATCGTTTTTTTTCTTTTGTTCAGTTATGAAAAAATGTGCAATAAAAGCCTCTTTGATGGAGCCAACATAATTTCAACGTTTGAATTTAACTAAAGGAAAAATTAACAAAGTAGAGACAGGGTTGTACCAGACAAAGCGTGTTCAACCGCTGGGTTTTGGGTCAACCCGAATATTTAGTCTCTTTGTGCGTATTTATTTTCAATAAATATTGAATATTAAATTTAAAACATTAATTAATAACAATTAAATATTTAATGTGATTTCTGTACCATCTTGGTAAAAATAGCAAGAATTTACAATATTTTAAATAGCCTCTCCTTAGCTGAATACGGTCTTTATTCCGCATTAGAGGCTGAAAACCGGGAAGAAAAGGAATTGTAGGAGAACAAAAACTATGGTAAAGTTTACATAAGTCTCGGCTGCGATACCTTCCTCTGTTGAGCGAGATATTGAAGCGAGGCAAAGTGATCAGTGAGGCTAAGGGAAGGCAGTTTGGAGTGAAAACATCAATCCTTTACTTTCGAAATAAACATATATAATTCACCTGGAATTTAGTGATATAAGAGGGAGTCTCCCTGAGAACGAGGTACTTAAACCTTTGTTTTTGCTTTGATCATAATGGTATGGCAGAGACAAAGATCGATTTTCTTAACCCATACAATCTCATAATTCATCCGGGAGACGAGGTGGTACAAGCTCCATGTAAAACGGTAAAAACAGTACAACTAGTAAAACAGGAGTTGTTGCAAAACAGTAAGGTTGTTTTAAAACGGTAAGGGAAAAGCAAAATTTTATTCTTTCTTGTGTGGAATTCTTAAGAGATTCTTGATTTAAATACACTGATTATAATCTTGTTATCTTTTAACCTTATTGTTTAAACCTTTAAACCTAGAACAGCTTTGGCATTTGTTTATGCCCTAATTTCTTCCAATTTTAGTTAGAACATAAATTTTAGTATTTTAGTTTACTATTTTAGTTACGAAAATCCTGTGTCTTATCTCCTAATCTTGTGATTTCCCCATACTCACATACAGTTTTCATTTGCTTTACTCATCTGGATGAATTTGGAACGCCTTAAATATGCCCCCCCCCCTGAACAATGGAATGTCCCTAGTCTTGATAATTTTCTATTATAATGTATAATTATCACCTTGTAAAGTATCCCTCACCCCTCTTAAAACAATGTTGCCCCCCCCCCAAAAAAAAAATTATGTATAGCTGGTTTTAATTTACGAGCTTTGAGACAGACACTCTAACCATAAAGGGATTACTCGTAAAACATGGTGAGTCAAAAACTTTCCTTCCGTTTTCCTGGCTCAAATTTTCCCACTAAAGAACCAATCAGGTCGAATTCAAATTTTCGTTCTTTTAATTGACTCTAAATTTCACACAGATTTGAAAAAAAAGAAGCTATTTGTTTCTCTGGACATAAAGAATATTATGACTAGCACAGAAGAATGTACCACAGAGGTAACCAATAGAATTTAAGGCATTTTTTACCATGGAGGAAAGGAAATTTTCTTTGGTCCAGCTACGGAAAGATATGCAATAAAAGCCTCTTTGATGGAGCCAATATAATTTCAACGTTTGAATTTGACTAAAGGAAAAGCTGAACGAACTAAGCAGAGACATGGTTGTATCACAATAACACGTGTTCAACCGCTTGGTTTGGGGTCAACCCGAATAATTTAGTCTGTTTGTGTGTGTTTATTGTCAATAAATTTGATAATTCCCTCAAATAATACAATAAATATACTTATTTTGAAAAATTCTTGGAGGAGATAATATTTACCTCTTGTATATACTTGGGTCGCGAAACGGGTTCAGCAATGGCAACCAAAAAATCATGGGCGTGTTTGTACACTGGAGAGAAAGACTCGAGGAAAATGTGACCATTTGGCAACTATAAAAAAATGGTATAAACATCGACATTAGTATAACCGAAAAATAACGGATAAGAATTATTCATAAGGATGAGTGGATTTTCAATTAGACTTTTCTGTGGATGAAGGCACCGACTGCCCGCCAAATCTAGATCAAGTGTTTAAAACAAGTGGTTTCCATCGTTGAAAGTAATATCTCCTTGCCTATTAAAAAAAAAAAAAAATAAATAAATAAATAAAAACACACACATAAATTAGAATACCCACAAATAAGTGAATCTTTACAGAACAAAATATTAGCCGAAGAACAAGAACCGGGAGAAAAATAAAGATAGATAGATACAGAGTGAAAGAGAAAGTTTGAGAGTAAAAGAGAGAGGGAAGGCGAAAAAGAACGAGTAAGAAGCAGAAAGACGAAGTAAAGAGAGACAGATAGGGAGAGAAGGACAAACAGAGGGTAAAAGATACTACCACAGTAATTCTACTACAGTCCAATCTTGATAATCCGACACGTTCGGTAGTTCAAAAAACTTTCAAGGGTCTTGGTGACCTGTTTCCAGTAGGTAAGTTATCAGCTCCTTTCATTTCTAAGCTATTGGTGGAAGATTTGAACACTGATTTAACCGATGAAGAAATAATTGACGAGATCGTGGCAAGTAATGATGTAGAGTAAGACAGCAAGAGTGCTTGAGAGTGAAAGAGAGAGAGAGAGAGAGAGAGAGAGAGAGAGAGAGAGAGAGAGAGAGAGAGAGAGAGAGAGAGAGGGAGAGAGATATAAAATGACAAGGAGAAAAAGAGAGGTAAAGAGAGACAAATAGGGAGATGGGGAGAGAGATAGAAAAGGATAGAAAGAACAAGCAGAGAGTAAAACATGCTACTACAGTCCAATCTTGATAATCCAACACGTTCGGTAGTCTACCGAGGTTTCAAGTGCCTCGGTTACTTCCCTCAAGTACAAGTAGCAGCTCCTTAGATTTCTCAGCTATTAGAGGCGGATTTGAACGCAGATTTAACCGATAAAGAAATAATTCAAGAGATCATGGCAAGTAGATAAGAGATATAGTACATGGGGTTGAGCAAGACACGGATAGTGCTGGAGATAACGAAAAACACGACGAAGCTACAAATTCCTGTACTGTTATGTGTAATGAGGTTTTTCGGATGCTGCAACACTTTTACATTGGTCTCAATAGCACAGTGTTGATGTAGAAACTGTTATGAGTTCCAGAAAGTGATAGCAGTTCTCTCTTCAGAAGAAACAACAGAAGATACTATTTCAAACAAGTGAGATATGATTATTTTGTCATTTTCCAACAATCTTCATTTACACTGACCAACATGTAATCTATGTATAATAACTAGGTACAAATAAATATCATATAATTTCCACAATTTTTTATTGTTTAAGTGATACCCTCAGTAATTCAAAAAACTTGATAATCCGAAAGGCTACTGGTTCAGAATCTGTCGGATTAATAAGATTAAACTGTAGTTCAAACTCGGTGAAAAGTTTCCCAATGCTTCTATTACCCGTCCGGTTTTACATGTTTCCTGTGCCTTGCTGAAATAGTACTATGAAACACCATCCGGTAAATCTATACTTTGACAGGCAACGTGATAGTGTCAAAGCAAGAAACACGAACACAGAAACCGTAAATCCATAAGAGACCTTGGGGGATACATTAGGAAATGTTCTTCCTGTTTACCACCCTGTGTATAAACCTTGGTTTTGTGGCGACCCCTCCAGAAATGCACCACGATTTTAGGTTATATACTCACCTTCAAGTCTAATCTGGGGGGCTGATGGTTTTTTCCTGAACACTGAAAAGGTGTAATTATAGGTCACTTTTTTTTGCAACTTTTCCAGAATTATTTCTTAGAATTACCTAAGGGAACAGTCCACTCCTCATGTATATTTCAGATATGGTATAAATCAGTTTATTTATTTTGTTAAATTATAGGAATTATAAAATAATACAGCTAGTAAGTAGTGAATGACAATGAAATGGAAAGACGAAAAATAACCTTACCACCCATAAAGGACGCGCTTCATGATCTGGCTTGAGTGTCATCTCATTTCTATAATCTTTAGCACCGAATGTATCCTCTTGTGCAGAAAAATCTATGCGTTCAATATCTTGCTTTGCAGCTCCCGGGAGACCCTCTAAAAAAGAAGTCGTAAAATTATTTAGTTTTCTAACATTTTTTTTTTTTTTTTGAAAACTATAGAAAACTTTGAAAAACTTTAAGAAAACTTTAATTTTTATATTTAGTTTCTAAGAATTACTTGAATTAAGCAGAGTAGTTGGAAGCTAAAAGAGCATTACACCATCAATGACCATTTATTCGATTAGGATAAACAATCGTTCTCCTGACAAACTTCCTTTGATATTTAAAAGATAAGAACTTGAGTTAGGTGAATGAAACTTTCAAAGCTTTTTAGGACTTGATATTTGACCATTTTTTCAGAACTGACCATTTTTAACCCTCATGGTTTGGAATGGAGTCAATGGTGTGACCCTGTAAGCTCAGTCAGCATGAGTCAGCATGGTCAGCATACCATTGGTCAGCATGCAAAAAAGTTTTTTCTTTAAGTTTCAGAACTGATAATGATGAGAATTCCCAAAAGTTTCTCTCACCTGGCCCTATTAATTTCTTTAAAATACAAAAGAAAGTGTGTCTAAAAAACAGTTATTTTCCCTAGTTTGAACTTCCCTGGATGTAATCTGGCATAGAAAATATTAAATACTTTTCAAGCCATGTGATAATGGAAAAAATTGGGACGAATAAAAATTTCATTTACATTCTTCACATATACTTTGAGAAATATCATACTTTTGATGCAAAAGAAAATTTTTGTGGAGCCATTATACACAAAAATTTAATAGTCTAGATAACAATGGTGATGATTTTTGTTACCAAAAATTACTTCCGAAATATAGCCAAATTTTATTTCGGAGGAGGTGTAATTCACTTTGAGGTGAGAGAGATGTACATTTTATCATAAAAAGTAGTAGGCCTATATTATTCTATAATTCCATAATGGTACCTTACGTTTCGTGAAATCATATTGGTATTGCATTTTTCCACCTTTGGTAGGCAGAATGTGAGACCTAGGGCTCCTCCTCCTCACCCCCAACCTTCTTTGGCTACACCACCGATTTTTATTCTTCTTCTCCTCTTATTTCAGGCAAATTATATATCCTTTAATTTCATTTAGGATCAAAACCGACAACTAATAGAAACAAGGCAGGATCATTAGATTTCATGGAGGCAAGACAACTGAAGATTTTCAACTCGTATATTAAAGAATTGAAACCCAGTAATTCTAAGATATTTTAATGTATAGGAACCTTGCAAATATATGTCTTTAATCATGCTAAATTTTAGTCAGTGGAATTGGGGTGGAAAGAAAGGAACTTCAATATGAGAAGAATGCATCACCGTCTTTTTTAATTAATTATTCTTAGAATTAGTTAGATAAGTCTAGTTAATTCTAAAACAAGTGCACTTTATTATTGTGATTGCTTATAACTAGAAACGTATATTTAATTTGGTTCGTCCAACAAATGAAATTCGCACACAGACAATAGGACCAACTTTCCCAAGATTGGTCAAAATAGCCCAATCAGAAAACTCAATGAAGCAGCAAAAAAGGTACGTTTTATATTTTGAACCTACCCCCCCCCCCCAAACTAAACAGAAAAATCTTCCCACTTCCCTTTTAGTGATTCGTTATGTGTGCTCTGTTGAGAAAAATTACACTTACAATAAAGAAAAAGGGACAAATGGCATTGAATATACTGTGACAACATTTATAAGAGTGCAAACTGAAGTTGCATCTTCTGGAAATATATCAAATTATTTCTGGAAATGACCTGGTCTTAGGAAAGTTGCATCCAAGACATTTTGGAGCTGTGGAGTCTCAACATAGGGTTAAACTTTGGCAATGATACAAATAGAGAAACTGACCCTGGTCTTGTGTGGGTTAATATCCCACTTCTGGTTCTCTGTTTAGTCTAATCTTAACAACAAAAGAAACATATAGTTAGAAAAAAGACGTAAGTCAAAAGTGATTCATCAGCACTTAAATTTAAGTCACTAACTCTATCAGGCAAACCCTTTGACTCCAGGATCAATAGATTATCAGCTAATCAATTGTCTTTAATGTAATTCATAAAGATTATAAGACTCTTCTCTATCTCTTTTGTTTGGAAGTTATTTTACAGGTTTAACAGATTATTGATAGATCTGAAAATTTTCTATAGAGACATCAAGCTTTAGTAAGTTAAAAAAAAAATTCAATTGATCCAATAAACAACTATTCAGCTTCACCAACAATGATCTTTTTTTCAAGTCTGAGAATCCAGAAAAAAAGCACTTAAACCCAGGAAGCTTAAATTTTTAAGAAGAAAGAACTTACAAGAAACACCAACATCTTAAACTAGCTTTAGTTTAGCTTTGGACAGATAACGTTCACCTACTCCACAAACCGTCCTAGCCGAGTGGTTACTGCTCCAGACTTGAAATCCTGAGGTTTGCGGTTCAAGTCCTGGTGTTGCTGGTTATTTGGCTTAGGATGCGGTCAATGGTGTGACCCTGTAAACTAAGCCAGAGTTGACCCGGCTCTATATGGGTACCTGGAGAAATTTGGGGGGAAAACACGGGAAGCGTCGGGATATTTTCCCCCAACCACGCAATGCCCTCCTGGCCACAGGCATTGAGTCTGGCGATCAGTCCCTGTGCAATGCAGACCATAGGTCAGCATGCAAAAAAGTTTAAGTGGATTTAAGTTTACTTCACCATTGACAATAAAGGAAAAGATAGGCCTAAGGATACCCTTAACTTAAGTAGAATCTGAAAAAGATCTTGGCATCATCATTGACTCTCAATTGAAGTTCTGTGAACATAAAAGTAAATACCACAAAAGCATCACAATTAATAGGACTAATCAGACAGAGCTTTAAACACCTTGACAGCAAAATATTTCTGAAAGGACTTGAGTGGTCTACTATTAACGAACTACAAAACAAACTAAGGTAGTTTTTTTTTAAATCTGAGAATCAAGATAAAAAGCACTTATAGCCTACCCTGGAAGCTTCATTGTTAAAAAGAAAAGAACTTACCAGAAACATCAACATCTTGAAGGGATTCTTCAAATTCTGCTTCAATATCTCTTCCTTTTCCTTTTTTTCTCCTATCTGAAAAACAAAAAGGTAAACAAAGCATCTATTAAACTAACAGTAAGTAAGAATAACACTTGCACTAGAAGTTAGAATTGGGGGGAGGGCAGAAAGTGGATTTTAACACTTTCCAGAAATCGTCCTTCTCCCTTGAAAAACTGTCAGAAAAACACTGTACACCTTAGGCCTATATGAAACTTCCCAACACTCACTCTTATCACCTTTCTTACACAGTGGTTTAATTAATGTTTTCCTAAAATCGCTAGGTACTTCCCCTTTTTCAAAAATCATATTCGTAATCTTCAGTAACTTATTTCTAACCTCGGAGCTGCCATATTTAATCAATTCATTTACCACACTATCAGCACCTGGAGCCTTAATATTTTTTGATTATTTTAGTATTATTGCTAATTCTTACTCACAAAACAAATCTTATTTCACATCCAAGGTATCACAAACTTTTTCATTTTCCTCTATATCTTTTCCTGCAACTCTATCTTGGTTTAGCATATGCTCAAAATTTTCTGCCCATCTCTCTTTAACTCTTTCCTTATCACTAGTTCTGGCCCTGTTCATATCTTTAACTGGAACAAGTCCAGACTGACTACTCCCTCTGAATCTATTAACATGCCAGTACACTATTCTACTATTAGGCCGTCTAGCTGCCTCTTCCAGATCCTCAGCAATTTTTATCCATGGCCTCCACTTCA
Organism: Artemia sp. Kazakhstan ARC1039; assembly: GCA_029168905.1. NCBI lineage: Eukaryota > Metazoa > Arthropoda > Branchiopoda > Anostraca > Artemiidae > Artemia > Artemia sp. Kazakhstan ARC1039. The sequence goes on along the minus strand of JAQQPU010001937.1, from coordinate 22,735 downwards.
CACCTCCTTAGTTCATATTTTAATGCTTTCTCCACGCTCTTTACATTCCTTTTATTTTCATATGATCTATCACTCAGATAATTCTTGTACAAGCCCATTCTCTTTTCTATTAAACTTAAAGCTTTTTCACTAATATTCCCAGCTGCAGTCCTAACTTTCTTCCCTAAGACACCATCAGCAATTTCGCAAATTGTTTTCCTAAAATTATTCCATCCATCTTCCATGTTGTCAAATTTTAAACTCTCCAGTTTAATATTTGAGTGTTCCTGGAAAGTTCCTCTCAAATTCTCATCCTGAAGTCTACCAACATCATAACTTCCTGGGAGGTAGTTACCTTTTCGAAATTCCAGCTTTAAATTAACCCTAGACACTACCAGATGGTGGTATTTACTTTTAGCATCAATAACAGCACTCCTATGCACCCTAGTATTTTGTATTGATCCTGCCAGTCTTTGGTTTACAATATAATAATCAATAAGGTTTGCTATCTTACCATCACGTGAATACCATATTAATTTATGGGCCATATCCTGACCAAACACTATATTGGTTATAACTAAATTGTTATACCTACAAAATTGCAACAGTCTGTAGCCATTACTGATTTCTTTACCTACACCAAATTTACCTAGGCTAGGATACCATCTATCCCTATTTCTACTGACCTGGGCGTAAAAATTCCCAAATAAAAAAACACATATTTCTACCTGGGACCCTGTCTATTTGCTCCGGTTCTAAAGGGGCATATACTACTATAATTAATACCCTGAACTTTTTAGTCATAAAATGAGCTATTAGCATTCAACAAGCCTAAACGAAACTTAGCAGATTCCTTATTTATCATGGCTCCTACTCCCTGTCTATGTACCACATCCTTCCTGCCTGAGTAAACAAATTCTATATCACCTAATTTCATGCTTCCTACCCCTGGGATATGAGTACCTGAAACTCCTAATAAATTCAGTTCAAATTGTCTGAACTCGTCAGTCAAAATGTCAATATGATAGTTATTTTTTTAACACTGTAACATTCCAAGCTCCAATTTCCATGTTCTTTAAATCATTGAAATTATTTTGGCCTCAGAAAAAGCAATGGTCTCAGATACCAGTAGAGGATGAGGACCAACACATCTTCTCAAATCTACACCAAAGCACTTAAACCAGTTTAGAATTAGACAGCAAGAAGTCCCTGGGACCTCCAAAATGGATGGAGGCTTTGTGCAATTCTGGGCCCATCTTGGTCACAACATGGTTTCAGCACTGGGTGATGCTCTTCTATCAACAAGAGTCAAAATCCTGCAAAGACAGTCTCAAGCTTATTACCTCCGACTCATTATATATTCGTTCCTACAAATATTATTTGACTAAGGGGAACTAAGATGTTATGCTAACTACAGGATAAAAAGATCTGCAGAATTTATTTGGATTTTTTTCAGATAACATAATAAATTAACTGTTGATGAGAAATAAGTATGTAAATAATATCAATCAAGAAAATCATCAAACTTTTGTAGGTAGGCTAGGGCTATATCTAGACCCTGGTGCCATGCCGGCGCATCGACCAAACGCCGCCAACGAGAGGCTCTGTTGACCGCCACCAAAGCATCACAACGCCGCCGGCGCTGCCGCCGGCAGAGGCGTTCGGTTGACTTCTAATTAATTTCGCGGCGATTTTTATTGCATCAACCGCATAGTGGGAGCTTTTCTTTTCTTGTGTGGTCATGAAATATGTGTCTCACCCCTTTGTTAATGAAGCCAGAATTAACTGGCACAATTTAACATTACGAACAAAATGTGGATGAGAAACAAGTTTGGAAAGTAAAATAAAAAACTGGCAGAATCAGCAAAGTTGTTTGTATAGTCTAGGGCTAAATCTTGTCCCATTAGGAAGGGGCTGAAACACAAACTTCACACTAGTGATGATAGTCCCTTTTTCTATATATCTTCAACCACTACTCTATATATTCAAACTATATTTTGCAACAGTCTCTTGTTTTCTTTATTATTTTAAGAGCAGCATGAAGAAAAGAGCAGCACTACACAATTTTATTTTTACAGTGCTTCTCTAAAAAAAAGTGCAGCACTGCTCTACCTGTTTTAGCCAAGTGGTTAGCATGCTAGACTTGAAATTTTTTGTCCTTGAGCACCAAGGTTTGAGTCCTGGTTATATGGTTTGGAACATGGATCAGTGACATGCTTCTGTAAGTTCAGCCAGAGTCAAGCAAGCTCTGAATGGGTACTGGAGAAATATGAGGGAAAGTAAACAGGAAGGTCTGTGAAAGCATAGAATGGCTGGCCCCCAACTCCCATTGAACTTCCTGGCTGAAGGGCCATGACAGGGAGATCAGCACCACCAGTAGGGATTGCTAAGTCCAATGCTGTATTCTTTACCTTTTATTGCTCTACAAGATAATGTGAATATATATAGTGGGTTATACATTTATCTGTCAAGGGGGGAGGGAGTCAAGCAAGTGCTTTTAGGAATGAGATAAGTAAATTAAGTATTTATGATTATTTTAAAGTAGTTCTAGGAATATGTGGTAACCATTTTCTACTGACAAATAACAAAGAACAAGGTGTCACTTTAAGGAAACATTTAAGAGATCAAATGAAATTTGCATATAAAACAATTAGTGCATTTTAAAAACCATAAAACGATGCATCAAATAGTGTGTTCACTTTTTACCTAGCAAATTAATTAAAAAAAAAACAAAAAAAAAACTATAAATTTTCCAATAGGCCTAGGCCCAAGCCTACTTTAATAGTCCTTGACTTAACTTGACTTAGGTTTCTTGCAGGGCGCTGCTTAGCGTAGAGTGATGTCCACCTCCTCCCTCCACTTTGGTCCATTTCAAGGGTTTGCACTTTGCTTGATCTGATGTTTGCCATCAATAGAAGCTTGGATAGGTTGTTGGACCATTGTTTCTTTGGTTGGCCACAAGGTCGCTTCCAACTGGCTTTGATAGGGTCAATGTTGAAGATCATCTTTGTGGGTAGGTGTGGAGGCATTCAAAGATCATCTTTGCAAGTAGGTGCAGAGGCATTCAAAGTAAGTGTCCAAACCATTGTAAGGTATGCTTGGCTGCTTGGGTATAAAACCAGGACTGTTCAGTGAGATACAGTAGCTTCTTGTTACTCACAAAGTCAAACCACCATAGACCTTCTAGCCTTCTCAGGCTCTTTGACTGGAATCCATTAACAGCATTTTGGGTTGCAGCTGATACTTGCCAAGTCTCAGCTCCATAATGCATCACAGAACTGACAAGGACATTAAAAATTTACAGGTTTTTTTGTTTTTTTTTAATTTACAACTAAGATTTGGTTTTAGCCAAAGGTGACCATTCAACCTGCTCACAGCATAAGACACATTGCATAACCTTACTTGCAGCTTGGGGAGAGGCAAGCCACCTGAAGAAATTGTAGATCTCAGGTAGGTGAACCTTTGTTCTGTCCAGGCTGACTGGAGAATTGACAGCATGAGGAGATAGGTCTATGGCCATAATTTTTGTTTTATTCCAGTTTATCTGCAGTCCCACAATTGCAGACTTATCCTGTAATATTTGAAGCACTTCCAGCAACTGATCCATGGAGTCTGCTAGGATGGC
>JAQQPU010001936.1:53604-66573 GCA_029168905.1 Artemia sp. Kazakhstan ARC1039 | reverse complement strand
TACAATAAAAAACTTTAGCGTAAAGAGCGAGGCGTTGAGGAGGGGACAGCCCCTTTCATATACGGAATAATTTCTGTTCGTTTTAAGTTTTAATGTCGCTCCTTACTTTCAGTTTAAAAAACTTGTTTTTTTTTTATTTAATATCGCAAGGAATGACACTTGTCTCCTTGTAAGATGCATTATCTTTTTACGGTCAAATCTGAGTGAAGTCCATTTGAAATACATGCGCTCCATTCGTGAATTTTTTGTCTTTTTTGACACTTTACTGGAAACAACATTCTCAGTTTTGAATAAAAGAATTCCTATTACGACTATATATACTAGTTTGTTTGTTTTTGCTTGCTAATTAACATACTCGATGCTACTACAATTTTAAACGTTTTTAAATTTCTTGTACTTGATATTTACTTTAAATTTGTTGAGACGAGGGATTAAAAAAAAATCATTCTGTAGTTTTTGTGAAGTGGTATTTTTCTTTCGCATCCAATTTGCATATCTTGATTGTTCTGTGGCACACCGTCGCAAATAATAATTACAATGGTTTATTGAGAATCCTTCTTCATGTAGTTGATAACCGATTACTAATTAGAAAACCATCTCATTACGCTACGCAACTAGTTTAAGGTGTCTCTTGGGCTTGAAGCCTGAAGGCAAGCATGTATTTCTCATTATAGAGATCGCACAGTATCCGTAAGTTTCATTAAAAGATGACGATTTTTGACAGATTTTAGTAATTATACTTTGTTGAATCTTCCAAAAGCACTTTTTTTAGGGAGGGATAAGGAGATATAGAATTATTTGTTGGGGGGAAGGAGATGAAGTATTTCTTGCAAGTCCTGATAAAAGAGTATACACTTCTTTTTTCTTTTTTTTTAATGTATGTTTTCCGACCGGCTAGTATTAGGGTATTTTTCGTAATCTAATTCTAGTAATCATTGTTTAGTTTTTTGGAAGTGGTATTTTTTCTTTCGCATCAAATTTGTATATCTGTGGTACACCGTCGCAAATAATGGTTTATTAAGAATCTACTATAAAAAGCAAGAACAGTGGATTAATGGAGTATAAAGAAAAGAGAAACTAAATAGAAAACAATCCACTCGGTGAAAAACGCGGGCAAAATTTCATGAAATGGCTTCAAGTTCTAAAATGGCAGACTCGCACAGAAATTAGCACACTGTTAAATTGTGCATTGTTTTTTGTTCTTATGCGATGGTGGAAGATATAGCAAAAATCTCATATATAGAAAATGCGCTGCACTGAACTCTTGGATACTTTTTTGGCACAGAAATGGAATCAAATAAGATAAAATAGGACAGACCTATCACAGTATGTTGACAACAGTTGACTAATAAACGAGAAATAGTGAAAATTACCGTCAGTGCATATTATAATGCTAATCTAGAAAAAGTAGACCAATCATCAGGAACATGACAGAAAAGTACGCAATTTTCTCAGATTTAGACAAAAATACAAGACATGTCAACTTGTAATATGCATGTAGTATATGTATTTTTGAGGGGGATTGATGTGTTGAAGTGGTCAATATGGTTTGAAAACTCTTATATTTTACCGAAATTGTAATATACAAGATATTACCGTGACGTTTTATGACGTGCTATTAGTGTGACGTTTTCCCTGGAATTTTCCCTTTGATCCTTATGGCACGTTTAGTCTGATTGGTAGAACATTTTTACCAAGTAGTCTAATTGGTAAAAATGGCCGTGGAAAAACGGGATTGTGTCTACACCAAAGTCCTATATTTCCATATACTGCGTTTTGTGGTTAACCGCAATATGAGAAATGTATTACCCGTAAGTGGAAAATGGAGAGGATATGTGGAATAAACATGCCATAAATACGGAAATGCAAATAAAAGAAAAATGAAGTTAAATTTTAAATGAATATTTGGATATTGACCCAGTTATGCCTGCTATCTCGAGTGTTTTATTAAGTAAATCATCTTGTTTCCTCGTAGATACCTTACATTAGTTCCTCCAGTGCCAGGTGTGGCACATAGGGCATCAACGAAGCCTCGCGAAATGTCTCGGAGCGGAGCAGCAGCCGTGACGTTCTCCCACTGTCGTTGTAACGACAGCTCAGCACTCCGCAGGTCTTGGTCGTACTGTCGTCGGAGGGTGTGTTTCGGTTGCCCTCTTTTTCGCCCACCCTCGGCTCGCCACTCGTAGACAGCACTCGTAAGACGGTCTCCTGGCATTCGGAGGACATGACCAAGATACTACTACTACTACTAACAACTCATCGCAGCACCAAGCCGCCTGAGGCCAACACAGCTACGCACGCTCCTCCTCCACCCCAATCTATTCAAAGCCTCCCTTTTTACACCCGCCCACGAAGTTCCCATTTCCTTTAAATCTTTCTTTATGACGTCCTCCCACCCCAGACGGGGACGACCTGCTTTCCGTTTAGCCCTAGATGGTTGGCCGAAAAGAACAATCTTCGGCAATCTGTCATCCTTCATCCGCACAACATGCCCCAACCACCTCAACCTTTCTTTCATTATAGACCTAGAAAGCGGTATTGAACCACATTTTTCGTATAGCCTATTGTTTGAAATACGGTCAGTCAGCCGGGTACCCAGAACAATCCTTAAGCAATTTCTCTGGAAAACATCTAGCAAATCTTCATCCGCTTTTCGGAGCGTCCATGCTTCAGAGCCATATTTGACCACTGTCATCACTGTAGCTTCTAAGATTCTAATCTTGGTTTGCAGACTTTTCTTCCTATTCTTCCAGACTTTTTTTAACTGTGAAAAAACACCCTGAGCCTTGGCTATTCTATTTTTAACATCTTCACTGCTCCCACCATCTTTACTAATAATACTACCAAAATAAGTGAAACTGCCCACCCGATCAATCTTTTCATTACCCAACATCACCTTTTCATCGTCACTTATTCCTAGCCTTAGTGACTTAGTCTTCCTAACATTAATTTTCAAACCAATACTAGCACCCTGAACTCGCAAAACCTCTAAAACTTCATTCATTTTGCTCACACTATCATCTAGGATGCTTAAATCATCAGCATAATCCAAGTCCAGGAGACTTTTTCCTCCCCATTTGATTCCGTGGTCTCCCATTGCCTTTCCTGTGCTCCTTAAAACAAAGTCCATCAAAATAATCCATATAAAGGGGGATAGAACACAACCCTGCTTAACTCCTGATTTAATACAAAACCAGCTGCTAACCTCATTTCCTACCTTAACCGCAGCAGTGTTATTCTCGTACATAGCACTAATCACTTTAATGTATTTGTCTGGTATACCATACAAGGATAAAACCTTTACTAAAGCTCCTCTATCAACAGAATCGAACGCTTGCTCATAATCTATAAAACTGAGGACCAAAGGTGTTTGAAAACTTAGGCACTTCTCAATTATTAACCTAAGAGTGAAAATTTGGTCAACACATCCTCTACCTTTTCTAAAACCGCACTGCTCTTCTCTTAAAACTTTGTCTACGGCATCTCTCAGTCTAAAAAGTATCATATTACTAAGCAATTTGCTACCTACAGAGACCAGACTATGCCTCGATAATTACCACACTCACTTTTATCACCTTTCTTATAAAGTGGCTTAATTAAGGTTTTCCTAAAATCGTTAGGTACTCCCCCTTTTTCAAAAATCATATTCATAATCTTCAATAACTTATTTCGAACCTCAGAGCCACCATATTTAAGAAACTCATTTACTACCCTATCAGCACCTGGAGCCTTATTATTCTTTAATCCTTTTAGTACTGTTTCTAATTCCTCCTCACAAAACAAATCTTCCTTCACATCCAAGGTATCACAAACTTTTTCATTTTCCTCTATATTTTTTCCTGCAACTCTATCTCGGTTAAGCAAATTCTCAAAATGTTCGGCCCATCTCGCTTTAGCTTTTGCCTTATCGCTAATTGCCACCCCATTCCTATCTTTAACTGGGACAAGTCCGGATTGACTACTACCTCTCAATTTGTTAACGTGCCAGTACAATTTTTTACTATTATGCCGTCTAGCTGCATCTTCTAAATCCTCGGCAATTTTATCCATGGCCTCCACTTCACACCTCCTTAGTTCATATTTCAATGCTTTCTCCACTTTCTTTACATTTCTTTTGTTTTCATGTGATCTATCACTCAGATAATTCTTGTACAAGTCCTTTCTCCTTTCTATTAAACTTAAAGCTTTTTCACTAATATTCTTAGCTGCAGTTCTAGCTTTCTTCCCTAATACACCTTCAGCAACTTCACAAATTATTTTTCTAAAATTATTCCAACCATCTTCCACATTATCAAATTTTAAACTCTCAAGTTTAGTATTCAACTGTTCCTGGAAAGTTTCTCTCAAATTCTCATCCTGGAGTCTACTAACATCATAACTTCCCGGGAGGTAATTACCCTTCCGATATTTCAGCTTTAAATTAACCCTTGACACTACTAGATGGTGATCTTTACTTTTAACATCAATAACAGCACTCCTATATACCCTAGTATCTTGTATTGATCCTGCCAGTCTTCGGTTTACTATAACATAATCAATAAGGTTTGCTGTCTTACCATCACGTGAATACCATGTTAGCTTATGAGCCATTTTATGACCAAACACCGTATTGGTTATAACTAGATTGTTATACCTACAAAATTGCAAAAGTCTGTATCCATTACTGTTTTCTTTTCCTACACCAAATTTACCTAAGCTGGGATACCATCTATCCTTATTTCTACCAACCTGGGCGTTAAAATCTCCCAGCAATAACATCATATTTCTACCTGGGACCTTGTCTATTTGCTCCTGTAACTGTAAGTAAAATTCATCTGAGTCACTAGTATCTCCATCAGTCGGTTCTACAGGGGCGTATACTACTATAACTGATACCTAGAACTTTCTAGTCATAAAATGAGCAATTAGTATTCTATTATTAATACCTTCCCAGCCTAAACAAGACTTAGCAGCTTCCTTATTCATCATGAGCCCTACTCCCTGTCTATGTAACCCATCCTTCCTGCCTGAGTAAACAAATTCTATATCACCTAATTTCATGCTTCCTACCCCTGGGATATGAGTTTCTGAAACTCCTAATAAATCCAGTTCAAATCGTCTGAATTCGTCAGTCAAAATGTCGATACGATAGTCATTTTTTAATGTCGTAACATTCCAAGTTCCAATTTTCATGTTCTTTAAATCATTGAAATTTTTTTCGCCTCAGGAAAAGCAAGGATCCCGGATACCAGTGCAGGACGGGGATCACATATCTTCTCCAAGGACCTACCAAGATAGGTCCATCTTATCTGCTTCAGGAGATCAGTGGCTGGCAGTTGACCTGTTCATCTGCGGACTACTAAGTTCGTGACCCTGTCCTGCCACAAAATATTAAGAATTCTTCTGAGGCAGACATTTTCAAATGCTATGATACGTTTTTCCAGCTGGACATTCAGCTTCCAACATTCACTTGCATAAAGGAGAATGGACATGACATTGCTATTAAAAAAACGGTGGTTTAGGCGCAAAGAGTATTTTTTGCTTTGCCATACTGGTTTCAGTTTGTTGAATGCTGATATTGCTTGCCCAGTTCTCCTTTTTATCTCGTTGACTATTCCGCCATCATATTCGATCCAACTTCCAAGATATTTGATCTCCTGGACTTGTTCGATTGTTCTTCAGTTGCATTTAAAGATCAAAGATGAGTTGGATGTGGCCATGCTCTTCGATTTACCAACGTTTACTATTATTCCCACTTTCTCAGCCTTGTCCACTATGGTGTCAAGTAGTTGCTGCAAACGTTGCTTCTCCTCTTCTAGAAGTACTACTTCGTGTGTGAAGTCTAAGTCTGTGAGCTTCTGGCCTTTGACTTTCAAACAGTTCGTGGTACGAACTGTATAGTAAGAGGGACTCGTCTCGATAGTAATCGAAACTCTAAAAAACGGAATTTTAATATCAATAGATATATAAAAATAATTTTAATTACATAATTTTTATGCTGATTTTAAATATTTGAGTTTCATCAAGTTTAGTCTTACTCATCAAAAGTTACGAGCCTGGAAAAATTTGCCCTACTTTCGAAAAAAGGGGAAAACACCCCCCAAAAGTCATAGAATCTTAATGAAAATCACACCATCAGTTTTAGCGTATCAGCGAACCTTAATGTAGAGGTTTCAAGCTCCTCTTTGCAAAAATGTGGAATTTGGTATTTTTTGCCAGAAGAAAGATCACGGACGCGTGTTTATTTGTTTTTTTGTTGTTGTTTTTTTAACACCAAAGGCTGATGCTTGATGTAGGATATAATCCATTACCAGGAGGAATAGGAATGGGGATAGCACATATCCTTGTTCCACCCTAGAGAGAATCTTGAATAATCGTGTCTCCCCATTTTCCGTTCGGACACAACATTCGCTCTCTTCAAAGAGGGTCATTATTATTCGGATTAGTTTGTTAGCTACTCTATAAAAATTCAAAATCTTCCATAAAACATCGCGATCGATGGTGTCAAACGCTTTTTCAAAATCAATGAAGAGCAGATACAGCTTTTATTCCATTCTCTTGACTTCCACCATAAGTCTGAGGATAAAAATAAGGTCCAAACATGATCTACCAGGCCGGAACCCATGTTGTTCTTCCCTTAGATGTGAGTCAAGAGCTGATCTCAAACGCTGCAATATAATCATGGCCAAGAGTTTACTTGGCACTGAAGTCAGGTTGATCCCTCTCTAGTTGTCACAGTTGAGAGAATCTCCCTTCTTAAAGCAGTTTGACTAGAATACCTCTAGTCCGATCACGTGGGACCTTTCCCATGCTCCAAACTGCTACTAGGAGAGCAGTCCATACATTCAACCAGTCTTGAAGGGATGTCTTTGCCATCTCTGCTGTTATCCCATTTACTCCCGATGCACGGCCGTTTTAAGCTTTTTGACAGCTGCTTCTACCTCTACAGTGCTGAGAGGATCAGCACTTCTATCAATTTGTAAAAGCGGGATATCAGGTACAGTTTCTAGGTCATGGGATGGGGGACGATTAAGTATATGTTCAAAATGGGGTGCCCATCTTTTGTCTACTTTCTTGGGATCTCGTAGATAACCATTTTATAAATATCGCTTTTTTTTAAAGCAAGTTTATTTTTCTGAACATAATTTCTTGCTTAGGTTGAAACGTTTTCAAACGCAAAAAAAAATGAGTGTACAACTATAAAAATGTTGAATTTGGCAATTAACCTTTTGAACCAATCATGCCCCCCCCCCCTTCTCTTTCGAAGTTGTAAATTCGTTTTTTGCTGTCAGCCGTTTTTTGCTGTCAGGGGTATTTTAGCATTGAGTGCATGAGTGAAGACCTGCAATTACATTCAGTTAGAAAGTCTAGTGCGAAGAAAACTGAACAAGAGTCAATGTCAATTTTATATTGGGATGTATGATGTGTATCAGTACATATGAGTACACGGGTGTATGGGTACACATGGGTGGAGGCAGCATTAGGCAGCATATTGTCTAGGGGGGGGGCAGTCGATAAGTGTGATGGAGTTTTATCAACTGCTTTTTCCAAACCATCTGCTTTTTCAGCCATATCTAATGTAAATTTGAAGGTCTAGTGGGGGCAGCTGCCCCCCCTCCCTACGCCCATGTGGGTACATAAGTGGTTCTTGAATTAACGGGCAGTTCGAAGAGGAAAGACGTTTGGGGCGCCCATGGTGTGTGATTACTTACCAATTTTTTTTTTTTTAATTTGGATTGTGATCAGTGGTGACGAAAGATCGAGAGTATTTTACCCTTTCATTTATGAGTGATTGCGTGCATTTGCAATCAGTTGGAGATGTGTAGTGTAAAAAAACAACAGCAAAGAATCATTACATTTCTTATGGAATATAAGAGATTGGCTTACATAAACGTAGGAAATGTCAACTGAGCCTTATCTAGAGTGTTGAGGGGTATAATGTTTTTTTTTTTAGGAAAGGGAGAGCACGAAAAGGAAAAACTTTCATGGCGTCCAAGGTATACGGTTTCTCACTAAAAAATTTCCGCGGATGTTATCGCGGATAGGGAGGCTATTTGATGCATTTTAACTGAGGAATTGAAATGAGGGGAAAATGTGCCAAGATTCCGAGACTTTACTCTGATGATCAAAAACAGTGCTGTAACAAGATGTGTGCGCGGACACTAGCACATCAGGAATGAGCGAAGTTTTTTGGAATCAGTAGAATCCTCGAAATAAAAGAAAAAAGACGCATATCAAGGTCAAAGTTCAATTTAACATTGCTTTGGCTGTTCAAACTTTGTAGAATTTTAATGATCTAACTGGGCAAATTGAACCATTCAAACTAGGTCAATCTAGGTCAAACTAGATCAAACTAGGTCAATCCGCAGAGGATTGACCCAGGGGTCAAACTGTCAACCAAGGGTGGCATATTGAGGAACTGAAAAGACAAACTGCTCGCTTAGCTTGTAATGAAGTAGGTTTAGACCATCACAGATATTATTGGGCGGGGGGGGGGCCCATCATCCGTCTTATATACTGATAATGACAGTCATCCCAAATATGATCTTCAGAATAAAAAAGTGCGTATGTTCAAGTCAAAATTTAAAATCAATATTGCTTGTCTTCTTCGACACTGGTAGAATTGTAATCACTGACTTAGCAAATTGACTCAGATTGTCAAACTGAGGTTTACCCAGTGACCAATCTGTCAAACAACGGTACGATTTTGAGGCATTGAAAAAAAAAACATCGGGTGAACATTCGGGAAAAGTTCATGGTTGTGAAGTGATGGATGGTTGTTACACCAGGACATTTTTGCTGCTCTTAGGGCTCTGTGTGAAGCAGTTTCTGACCAGCAGAAACCCTGGTATAATGGGCCGTCTGCTCTGTGTACTGATTTTGCTGTCTGTGATTTTTTCTATTTCACAAAATAAAATCTTGTATTACGGAACACCTTGGAATTTAGCTTGTGTTGTTAGTTTAATTTAGACTATGTATCACCATTTGTCGACACACTGGGCGATTTTGTCGGCACATTCTTTATATCCCCACTCAAAACTCAAGTTGCGCCCCTCTGTATATGATATTGTATATACTTTTATTGTTGAGCTGTTGAATAAATCCATATATCTATCTATCTTTAAGCAGACACGTTTATGGGAACAGTCTCTTCTCTCTTTCTTCTTTTTAAGCCTTGTGAAGTTTGATTATAAGCTATAGAAAAACAGTTTTTATAAATTTAAAAAGAGGGCGAACAAGTTTTAAGCTAAATTTTTTATCACTTAAAAGACAAAATGAAATGCGATTTTTTTTTTCAGCCAGTCAGCTGTTTTAACGGGAAGGGAAAACTCCATTCGAGCCTATCATTATATATTATGCCTGAGTATAAAAATGCTAATGTATTTAAATTATTAGGTCAAAGGAATGCCTTGAGCGAGCAGCAGCTAATGATTGGCCTATTCTGACTAGTGATTCTAAGAAATACCTGGAATGCCCTGGCGGATACAAGTTTTTCATTGAAGAAGAGCCTCAACCAAGAGATTCAGGTAATGGCTTTGTGTTGCTCTTATTTCCAAAAAAAATGATACTAATCATCTGGAAGCATTGGGATTTGTTGCCTGCCAAGGCTTATTGCTTTAGTACGATAATTTACTGAAATGGGCCCCAGGCCTCCTTCTTGATTTTTTTTTAATGATTTAATAAATAAAAAGTGTAGACTCAGGAACCTCTCCAACTGGAGCCACGATTACGAAACATAGATGTATTTTAATTAACCTTTTTGATTGAGGCTAATTCCAAAAGTTAAATTACATCCAGCCAGCTATAAGCCCCGGTCTGCTGGGTGTGTCGGAGTAAGGAAACTCCCCTAATGGCTTTAATGCATGCTTGATGGAGCCATAACGGTCACTGTTTTTAGGTTAATATTTAATAAGCTTTGTGGAAATTGAAGGTTAAATTTCGTAGTGACATTCTTTGTTATTTTTGGGTGGTAGTCATATGTCACTTTGGAAAGCCAATTTGGGTCACCCTTAAAGAAAGGAAAACAAGAATTCCGATTTTAACGTTAATAAAACTTTTTAGAGAAAGATATTACTTTTTATCCCATACGTAGCTGATTTGTTGAAGTGAATCTTCTTCCCCTCCCCTTTTTAAAGCTCACTGTGCAATGTTTATTTTCAACTTTTTTTACTCGGTTTTTATAGTTGTTTCTTTACTTTACCCTACTGGCGAAATTGTCTTAGTGTTTTTATTTGTTTAATTCCTTTATAAATTATTTGAATTTTAATTGTTTTTGTCCTTTTTGGCATGTTGTTTTTTATTTGTTTTTTTTTTTTTAGTTTAAATTGCAAATTCAGCTCATCTGGGCTTGTGATAGTCAGGTGGTAGCGCAAATAAATCTTAGCTTTATGTTTGTGTGTTCAGAAGAAATTTCTGCGTATGAAAATATTTTTGTTTTTATATTACTCCTTTGAATTAATTTTTCCTTCTCGAATTTGGGTTGAGTAAAGAGTACTGTATCCTAGCCAATTCGACTCTTTATGGGTAATTCGGAACGCCTTTCTTGGGAGTGTGGGGGATCCTTACGGGAAAAACAGCATGTTCTTAGACCCAAACATTCAGGTTTCCATGCATTTTCCCACATTTTCTAGGAAAGGGCTTAAACTATCAATAACAAAAAACCATTTGGATGAGACCCCCTTCCACCCGAACTGAATATTCAATCCTGGAATTTTTAATATTTTTTTCAGATCCTGTTGTAAAAATAGCATTAGCGTCATCAAACTTGGACCGATCTTTGAAGTACTGGAATGAACTCCTGCAGATGAAGATTTATGAGAAGAAAGATAATATGGCCTTAGTTGGTTACGCAGATAACCAAGCTAAGCTTTGTCTAGTTGACATTGGAGGTTTGTATTCTTTTTTGGACGGCTATTATGTGGCAGATAGAATGACAAGGGTTGAAGAGTTGAAGGGTTGACAAGAGTTGGCTCTGGTCCAGAAAAAACTCCTTTGTTAGGGTGGTAAATCACCCCCTCAGACCTTCTCTACAAACCAAACCCGAAAAAAAATCTATTCGATAGTTGTAGAATATTTTTGTTTCTAGTTTGTATCTTTTTTTTGTATATTATCCAAAGAAACAAGAACTTAGTATTCCACAACCTGATGGTAATCAAGGTTGGGAAAATACAGACTTTCTTAAATAAAAATTGTTATTGATGCTGAAAAATTTCCAAAATGAGGGCCTTATTTATATGTCATTTATTATTATTATTATATTATTTCAATAGCGTATTGAGAACTTTGCACTGTGAATGCTTATCAGGCTGTGTATTCCAAGGGGCATGTAAGACGAAGCAAAAACAGTTCGTCAATACACATGACTTTTGTAGCCCAGTATAAATTCGTACATCTGTTATACTACGTCATATTAAAAAATATATGGTTTTTTTCGGTGTAATTTTCTGCGGGGAGATTGAATTTTCCACGGGAGAATTTTGTGTAGGGAGGAAAGTTTCCGGGAGAATTCTCTAGGAGAAAATTTACACAGGGGGGGGGGGATTTCTTACCATAATTTGAAAAACAGTCAGAAATCAAATAAAAATAAATAATTTTTCAACTGATAGTATGAAGCAACATAAAAACTGAAACTGAACATAAATTATTCTGTATATGAAGGGGGTGCCCCTTGCTCTTTACCCAAAAGTTTGACTTTTTGTCCTAATTATTTAGGAAAGACTACCCAAACATAAGGGCACTTGTGTTTCCAGTATGTAGTAGTATAATGAAAGATCTTAAGCCGATCTTAGCCAGCCATGACAGAAAACCAACAGAGAAAAATCTCAGTGAAAAAAAAAACAACAAACGAGACTGCGGTCAGTGGCCAGTTACACTGGCCGCAGTCTCGTTTTCTGTTTTTTTCACTGAGATATTTCTCTGTTCGTTTTTTGTAGTAGTATGAATTGGTACGTCTGTGGTGGTAACTTTTCGCTGGTTAGTGATGCACGGATTTTTATGATTTTGAAACTTTGGCTGTCCTCTCTTAAAACCACAGTTTATGTAATTAGGCAGTAAGTTTACCGCAGATGATTTCTGGCTCTTCATTCTCGGTGCGAACAAAAAGCTCCTTCCACTTATTTCTGCACTTATGGGTTAGTGTATATGCGTCAATCAATGAGAAATGGTTACAAAGTGCATTATTTGTAATTGCGAAAGCAGAAAAAAACTTGGTGAGCCGGCCAAGTGGTTTGCAAGTGTCCCATCTCACAGGTATGACTTAATTTATATACAAATTATGACTTAATCTATTATTTATATACAGTGGACTCAAGTGATTGGCCTATGTAGGATTTTATAAAAAAGGGAGCGGGGGGTTGAAGGAATTTATGAAAATGAGGAATTTTTTTCTTCTAATACCTGGTGGAATAGGTGTGATGGTTTCAGGGGCGGATCCAGGATTTTTTAGGGGGGGGGCAAAATAGGTTGATCCGATAAACTTACTTTAGGAGCACGTTTAATTAATGCAAACTTGCGTTAATTAGGTAAATTACAATACTTAAGACTACTTTAAACATATGTGAAAAGTGGAAGTGACTATATTTAATTTAGCTGCAAGTCTACATTCATGCCCACCACGTAATTTCCCCTTGAGAAAAAATTGATAAAACTGTTAAAACTGTAATATCAGTGCGAAGCACCAAATATCATAATTAACTGTCATCGCTTTATGGCATTCTTCAAACAAAACTTATTTTTTAACTTGATTATCGTTGTAAATTCATTCTTTGTCTTTCTTTCCATTCTTAAACCAATGTTATATTTACCTTTTGCATTATTACAGCCCACTATATGTACATTTATATAAATTTATATGCAGTGTTACAGCCATACCAATTATTCTCCTTTCCTTTTTTATTCTTTAATAATAATTTCTGGTCGTTTTGAGTTTGAGTTATTGTAGGCTTCTATTTCTACTGATCTTAAGTTTAATATGGCCTTTACTTTTCTTTT
>JAQQPU010001936.1:42175-52294 GCA_029168905.1 Artemia sp. Kazakhstan ARC1039 | reverse complement strand
AAAAAAACTTTAGCGAAAAGGGCGAGGTATTGACTAAGGGCGAACCCCCTCGTATACGTAATAATTTCTGTTTGTTTTAAGTTTTAATGTTGCTCCTTACTTTCAGTTGAAAAAACTAGTTTTTTAATTAATTTCTGATCGTTTTTTAAATAATGCTGGGAAATCCGGCACCCCCTTCATAGAAATGTCCCTTCCCCCAAGGAAACATCCTTCATGGTAGGATCCTCCCCCGTAACCCCTTCCTTCGACACCCCTCGCCCATCAGAAAAAAATCCCTCCTGAAACGTCTTTATACTTCCATTAACCAATACTATATGTAAACAATGGGCAAAGTTCATAACTTCCAGCCCTTCCCCCGGGAACTGTGGGGATTAAGTCATCCTCAAAGACATTTATTAGATTTTCGACTATGCTGAACAAAATGGTTATCTAAAAATTTTGATTGGGTGACTTTGGGAAAAAAAATGAGCGTGGAAAGGGGCCAAGTTACCCTCCAATTTTTTTGGTCACTCAAAAAGGTTACTAGAACTTTTAATTTCCGTTCAAATGGGTCCTCTTACGATATTTTAGGACTACTGGATCGATACGATCACCCCTGAGAAAATCAAAAAAAAAAAAATAAATAAATAAACACGCATCCGTGATCTTTCTTCTGACAAAACAAATACAAAATTCCACATTTTTGCAGATAGGAGCTTGAAACTTCCGCATTAGGGTTTTCTGCTACGCTGAATCCGATGGTGTGATTTTCATTAAAGTTCTATGACTTTTTGGGGATGTTTACCCCTTTTTTCGAAAATTAGGCAAATTTTCTCAGGCGCATAGCTTTTGATGGGTAAAACTAAACTTAATGAAACTAATATATTTGAAATGAGCATAAAAATCTGATTCTATTAATGTATCTATGGATATCAAAATTCCGGTTTTTAGAGTTTTGGCTTTCTATTGAGCCGGGTCGCTCCTTACTTGAAGTTCGTTGCCACGAACTGTTTGACATGAGGATATATATATAGTTGTATATATAGTTATATAACAACAGCTTTAATAGGTTGTCTGAACTCTGTTTTCTTCTGTCCTTGCGATTCCATTTTCTGCTAGATATAGATAGTATGCATTGTAATTAACATCTACACTATGTTTCCGCTGTTGAAAATTGGCAAAATCTGATTTCAACCCTGTAGAAATAAGGTTGGACCTCACGAAAGTATTTCGAATAGGAGAATTTGGGCATGCCATTCGACTAGCAGTGTCGAGACTCGATTATGTCCTTCCTTAATTCAAAACTTTATTTGTGTATAGAGGCTATGTTTGGCAGAGGACAGCCGACTTTTTTTTTAATCCCACCTCCTCTGCTCTCAGTGGCACCAATAAAATAGAAAATAAAAAAAAAATTTTAACGTTTACAAAAAAACTAAAATGCCACCTACAACTCTAAAATCCATAAAAATAGTAGCCGACGAGTGGTCTTCGCATTATTGTACTACTACCACTAAAAATAAATAAATACTCTCCCGCCGAGAGGACGTCCTCCCGCTACAGGAAGTCCCCGCTTACAGTGGCCACTTTACACCATTTAAAAACAAACATTGTTTAAAATTCCAATTCTACGAAGAAGCCACAAAAAACAGCCGATTTATTAGGGTTTTTTTTTTCAATACAACTTTTTAATTGCATCCGATGCAATTTTTAATTCATTTTTTTCCGCTTGAGTACGAGAAAAATTTATCGTAAAAAAAATAAATAAGTAAGTAAATAAATAAAAAACCTTATCTCTATACGAAAGGGATACAAACAATGCAATTTCTATTATCTGCTGGACCAGCTACAATAAATATATAGATGTCTTTAAAGTGTAAGACACTAGACACCTCCATTTCAAGATATTAGTCCTCCTCCCACTGAGCTGGAATAGCTAAAAGGATTTTCATTACACTTTTTTCTTCTTTTTTTGCCACAAGTGGCAAATTTTTATGCCTGAACCCTAACCACAATCCTTTATATTTGGTAAGTATAAACTTAAGCCCAGAATACATATAATATACAGTTAGGTCTTATTATGGAAAAATATCCCAAATGAGAAAACTCAGAAAGAAGCGAGCGAATAATTCGGTTCAAATACCATGAAAGAAATTTTTATTAATTCAGTCACTGATCTAGTCTAGTGCTTTTTTTTTTTTTTTGTATGTGTGCTGTTTTTTGTTAATCGTAGATTTTGGGTGAGTGGCTCGATTTTGAAATTAGAATTTTTTGTTTTAAAATTTTGCTAATTTTTATTTTATCTGTTTGATGTTTTGATGGCTCTTCGCGTTGTTTGGTTTCTACGTTTTGTTTTAAATCCTTCCAATTTTGGATTTTATGTCTTTTCTCTGTTTGCTTTCGTGTTGTCTGTTTCTATCGCTTATAAAAACTTATAAGCGTGAGAAGTTTACCTAATATGAATTTTTTAAGGATTTTCAGAATTTGAGCTGGTTTCTGAAACTTAAATCCATCTTTGGCTTAACTAATTTCTTGAAAACATTCGCCCAGAAAATGATTTTTATCCTTTAATAGCCCAATCAAGTACCTGAAAACCTTCGTCGCAAATTATGTACCATATATTTTTAAAATGATGTATATATAACTATATATATACTATCTTTATAAGCGAGCAATAATTGTGTATGTATTTATTTATTTTTCGGAAACGGCTCCATATTTTTTCTGGAAAATTGGCATCCTGGGATATTCTGGCCTTAAAAAAAACGATCTAGATAGGTCAGAAGTTTGCAAAAATTCATTAAAGCCTAAATTTTAAAAGAAAAAAATTATGTGAGTGACGTCATTTTTACATACATCAGTATTGCAATGACGTTGTCACATTTGTCACACTTATGTGGAAAAATTACAGATTTTCATGCATGGAGAAATTTACATCAAATTGCTTAAAGAGAAAAAACTGGTAATTGCAAAAATATTTGTATATATTTTGACAAGGGATTACAACAATTGAAAAACCTTAAAAAAGAAAACCAAAAGTTTGAAGCTTAGTAGAAATCGCGGTTAGAAATCGAACTTGCTTAAATAATCAAATATTTTTGATAAGACTGCAGTATGAAAAGGCACAAAATTGCTTAAAGAGCAAAAAACTCGCAATTGCAAAAATATTTGTGTATATTTTAACAAGGAATTACAACAATTGAAAAACCTTAAAAAAGAAAACCAGAAGTTTAAAGCTTAGTAGACAATCGGCGTTAGAAATTGGATTTGCTTCAGTAATCAAATATCTTTGAAAAGCTCGTAGGATAATATACACTTGTCTGTATCCTTCATGATACACACTTGCTGCCTGTTGCCTTCATGATATACACTTGCTGTCTGTATCCTTCGCCTTCCTAAAGCAATTTTGTTTCAAAAACAACTCGACTAATATTATGTTTGTACTACGTTGGCTTTCAATTTTTTATCCTTTTTTTTAAAACTAATCCTGTTATGATTTCAAGTCTTAATTTCAGGCCTCCCACTGGGTTCATAATTATGAAAAAAGGTCATATTTTTAACCTAGGTTCATAAATGGTTCATAATTTAGAAAAAAAGGTTCATAAAGTTCATATTTTTCTTGTCATCAGCTGGAAAGCACTTGCGGTTGCTGTCTTTTTCCTTATAAAGGACAGGCAAAGCAAATATAGGTGCAAGAGTTTTATTTAAAACGTTTCAAACTGTAACACTCAGCATGTTTTGTGAACATGCATTTTCTTCTGTTCAAAAAGACATTGTTACATCTAACTTGGTTCCTATATTGCCCCTATATCTTGTTTTACTAAGCTATCTTTTAGTATTCTCCTTTTTCCGGCTTGAGTCTTTGCTACCTTCATAGAGTTTTCTAGTAGTAATATTCCTAAATAGTTGATTTAAGCTTATGAGCTGTAATATAACTTCTTGGCAAGAAGATCATAAGTTGATTGATTATTCTTTTTTTTCTTTTTATTTTTTTTTTACATGGATTCACACTAATGCTTTTTCTCCTTTTTTTAGGAAAAGTTTGCTGCTATATTAATGCTTTTTTTTGCTTTGTGCCAATGGTTGCTTGGTTGCTGCTTAAGAGCTAAAAATGGGCAGATGCAAGTTTAATACCGCATGGTTAAAAAAAGAGGACAATACTAAGCGCTTGGTCGGTGATTGGTGTGCAGGTTGTGTTAATAGTGACAAAGAAGCTTTCTGCAAAGTGTGTAACAAGAGCTTTATGTGCATTAGAGGATGGAACTCTATAATCCAACACTCAGAGGGCGAAAAGCATATTTCGAATCTTAGAGCGAAACTGGACCCGCTCCAGCTTGTCTTACAGACAACTAGCTCGTCAAACCCCAAAATAAATTTGATTTCTAGAAAGGACCAGGTCCTAAAGGCAGAGCTCATTTGGGCCATGAATAATGTCATACGTGATATGAGCGCTGCTTCCTGCAATGGCATTGCAAACATTTTTAAAGCTATATTCCCTGGTGAAGTGTCGGCGGAACTCAGCCATGGAGAGACCAAGGTATCATACCTCATAACAGAGGCGCTGTTGCCCCATTTTCGCAAGGACCTTCTACGCGACATTGGATCTTCTTACTTGTCGTTGCTTTACGATGAGACTACAAGTGCCAAAGGTGCAAAGGAGTTGAATATCATGATTAGATACTGGTCGGAGACCGAAGAAAGAGTCTCTGTACGCCACCTACAGTGCTTTTTTATAGGACACGCAAAAGCAGAAGATTTACACCAGCACCTACTACAAGCTCTAAAGGATACTAACCTTTATCTCCGTCAAGTCTTGATGCTGGGAAGTGACAGACCTAATGTCAACAAGAAAGTTTGGAGGTTATGAAGTTAGAACTGTGCACAGCAACCAAGGCCTAGCTGACATTGGACATGCAACATACAGATAGTCCACAACGCTTTTTTGAAAGGTTTGGACCATCACAGATCCAAAGTTTCCGATTTTGCGATTCGAATTTTCTACTTCTTTAGTGGTTGACCGCCCGTTTAGAAGACTTTGGTACCATCCAGGAGAATCTCAAGCTTTCTCCACATCGTTTCCTGAAACATGTGCCAAGTCGATGGCTAACCCTCGTTGTTTCAGCTGAGAGACTTGATGAGCAATGGGATGCTCTCGATGAGTATTTCCTGAAATTCATCCATAAGAAAAGACCAGAATTGATGAAGTCTAGCGGATACCGAGAGTTATATAGCAGTCTCCAGTGTACCACAACCAAAGCGTTAGTCCTCTTTGTCATATCTTTTGGAAAGCTATTTGTTCAGTTCACGGAGTTGTTTCAACGTGAAGGACCACTTATCCACATTCTGTATGACGAAATGCCTCGACTAGTAATGATGACCGCCAGCCGTTTTGTCAAGCAAAGGGCTTTGACTGATATTCAGAAGGGAAAAAAACTTTTTCTGAGCTCTCCAATTCAAGTGGGGATTTTCTTCCATCCGATAAAGTAGCATGCGGTGACGGCATGGAAAAATGCCTGTCGAAGGTACAAAAGTTGATGCTCTGAACTTCAGAAGTATTGCCAGAACTGCTTATCTGGCCGCTTGTCGCCATATTGAAGAGAAATCACTAGGTCAAAGTGCCCTTCAGCATTTCCGGTGCCTGTGGCTGGATGATTCGAATCCTGAGACAAGAACAAGCGACTTTGTGGAAATCGTTGGATTTATGCCTTTCATTGCGAATACTGAAGCTGCCATTGACGAATGGAACTTGCTCCAGCTGGAACCGAGTTTGCCTAAGAACATGACTTCAGCAAGGATTGATGTTTTATGGAACTCGGTTTTTAGTCTGAAAAATCATCAAGGACAGACAAAGTATCCCCTTGTTTCAAAGATAGTAAAAGCAGCTCTCTGCATGTCGCATGGGAACGCTGACGTTGAACGTGATTTTTCCCGGTCAGGATGGATCATGATCGAGGAAAAATCATCGATGAAAGTCAAAATGCTCAATGCTAGACTGATAGTCTCTGACGCTCTAAAGAAGTTTGAGAACAGGCCCGAGATAGTCCCTATTACCAGAGAGCTGTTGAATTTGGGGCGAAATGTGTGCCAGAGCTATAAACTGCACCTGGAAGCTGAGCGATCTAGACAGGCTGAAGAGGAGTCCAAAAGGAAAGAAGAAGAAGAGAAGAGGGCAAGAGAAGAAGAGGAAAAAAGAGGATGTTATCTGAGAAGAAGACCATTGAACACCTGGAAAAAGATTTGATTGAGAAGAAGTCAGTTGAAAAGGAGAAGAGACAAGTAGCAGAAAGGCTTCTTCAAGAAGTTAATGAGAAGCTGAAAAAAGCCATAGATGCCAAAGACTTGGTAGAAATAAGCCTTGCACAAAGTATGATCGAGGCTTTGAGCCGGAAGATATACGAAGAAGATGAGGCAGCCAGAAAGGTTGAGCTGATACAGAGCAGGGTAAACAAACGAAAGTCGTCCTTAATTTCGTCATATTTTGCCAAAAGGAACAAGTATAGTGGCTTATTTTGTACTATTGTATTTTGTACTTTTATACAAATTAAACGCATTTAACTGAACTCATGCAAAAAAAAAAAACAAGAAGAATATGTGCACCAGTGATGAAAACACCAACTGCCACTTTTTGTGTCCACGGACAGTTTCTGAGGTGCACATATCGTAAATTTAGGTTCATAATAGGTTCATAAAAAGTTCAATCAAAAGCTTTGTTGTTTTAAAAAATAAAGTTGTGAGACAGAGTCAAACTTTAGCGTAAAGAGCGAGGCGTTGAGGAGGGGACAGCCCCTTTCATATTCGGAATAATTTCTGTTCGTTTTAAGTTTTAATGTCGCTCCTTACTTTCAGTTTAAATTTTTTTTTTATTTAATTTCTGATTGTTTTTTAGTTAATGCAGTTTTTATTTTGGTTCACCGTCATTGAATAAGTAAACAAAATTTGCATAAAAATTTACTTTTCTTTTGCTAAATGGCAAATTTTGTTCCAATTCTTTAAAAATGACCCCTTAATTACAAAGGCAGTTAATTAGAATAAATAGCTCTTATTAAAGTACTAAAAAATCTTTGGCTTAAAGAGCGAGGCATTGACTAGAAGGTGAACCCAATCATATAGCTAATATTTTTTGTTCGTTTTAAGTTTTGATGTTGCCCCTGACTTTCAGTTGAAAAACTTGTTTTTTTTATATTCAATTTCTGATTTTTTTTTTTAAATAATGATGGGAAATCCGACGCCCCCTTCATAGCAATTTCCCTTCCCCCATGAAAACTTCCTTCATGAAAAGATCCTCCCATATAACCCCCGACCCGCCCCCACCCCCCACTACCAGAAAAAAATCCCCCTGAAAACGTCTTTATACTTCCCAATAACCAATACTATATGTTAACATTGGGTAAAGTTCATAACTTTCAGCCCTCCCCCTGGGGGCTTCGAGGGATTAAGTCATCCTAAAAGACATAGTTATAATATTTTCGACCATGCTGAACAAAATGGCTATCTCAAAATTTTGATCGGGTGACTTTGGGGAAAAATGAGCGTGGGAGGGGGCCTAGTTGCCCTCCATTTTTTTGTTCACTTAAAAAGGGTACTAGAACTTTTAATTTCCGTTCCAATAAGCCCTCCCACGATATTTTAGGACCACTGGGTCGATACGATCACCCCTGGGGAAAAGAAAAAAACAAATAAACACGCATCCGTGATCTTTCTTCTGGCAGAAAATGGAAAATTCTACATATTTTTAGATAGGAGCTTGAAACCTCTACAAAAGGGTTCTCTGATACGCTGAATATGATGGTGTTATTTTCATTAAGGTTCTATAACTTTTAGAGGGTATTTCCCCCTTTTTTCGAAAATCAGCCAAATTTTCTCAGGCGCGTAACTTTTGATGGGTAAGATTAAACTTGATGAAACTTATATATTTGAAATCAGAATTAAAATCTGATCCTTTTGATATATCTATTGGTATCAAAATTTCGTTTTTTAGAGTTTCGGTTACCATTGAGCCGGGTCGCTCCTTACTTACAGTTCGTTACCACGAACTGTTTGATTGCAATTTCTATTCGTTTTGGGTTTCATTTATTTATCAATGCTGATTTGTGGTAGATTATTTTATTTTATTTTTGCTCATTTGTGGTTTAATGTAGTTTTTTACTTTTCTTTGAAAAACTTATGTTGTGGAAAGTTTTTTTTTTAATTAATGTTAAGGAAAGAGTTAAAGAGAGATGGGTAGAATATTTTGAGAACTTCCAAGACCGTGATATAGTTAAGGAAAAGATATAGAAAAGAATGAAAAAGTTTGTGACACTTTGGATGTTAAGTAAGATTTTTTTTTTTTTGTGAGGAAGAATTAGTGACAGTACTGAAAGGATTAAAAAATAATAAGGCTCCAAGTGTTGATAGTGTAGTAAATGAGTTTCTTAAGTATGGTGGCATTGGGGTTATAAATAAGTTACTGAAGATTATGAATAGTAATTTTTGAAATAGGTAAAGTACCTAGTGACTTTTAGAAAACTCTAATTAAAACCCTCTGTAAGAGAGGTAATAAGAGTGAGTGTATTAATTATAGACGCATTAGCCTGTTTTCTGTAGGACTGTAGGTAGTTAATTACTTACTATGAGGATACCTTTTAGGTTTAGAGATGCTTTGGACAAAGTTTTAAGCGAAGAACATTGCTGTTTTAGGAAGGATAGTCGACCTAATTTTCACTCTTAGATTAATAATTGAAATGTGTCTGAGTAAGTAAACACCGTTAGTCCTCTGTTTTATAGATTATGAGCTAGCGTTTGATTCAGCTGATAGGAGAGCTTTAGCGAAGGTCTTATACTTGTATGGTATACCAGACAAATACATTAAAGTGATTAGTGCTATGTACGAGAATATCATTGCTCAGGTTAGGGTAAGAAATGAGGTTAATAGGTGATTTCGTATTAAATCAGGAGTTAAGTGGGGTTCTATCTCTATTTATATGAATCATTTTGATAGACTTTGTGCTAAGAAGCACAGCACAGGCAATGGAAGAACATGGAGTAAAATGGGGAAGTAAAACTCTCCTGGACTTAGATTATGCTGATGATTTCAGCATCCTAGATGGAAGTGTTAGCAAGATGAATGAATTTCTAAAGGTTATGCGAGTTCAGGGTGCAAGAATAGATCGAAAATTAATGTTAAGGAGACTAAGGCTAGGCTTATTACAAGTCGCTAAGGCTAGTAATAAGTGAAGGTGAAAAGATGATGTTTGGAAAGGAGAAGTTTCATCAAGGGGACAGTTTCACTTACCTTGGTTGCATCATAGGCAGCGAAATAGCGCTGCCTAAATAAAGAACGATGTTGACCCAATGTATTTATTTGTTTTAGACCATGGCACTTCGTATTGAAGGAGTTTTCGTAGAAACTGCGAAATTGGTGGATTCAATTGGTAATTGAGAGGGCTAGTGCCCTTTCTAGTTGTCGAAAGTGATTGGAGGGCAACCAAACCCCCTCCCACGCCCATCATTTCTCCAAACACGTCCAGTCAAAATTTTGAGACATCCATTTTGTTTAACGTAGTTTAAAAGTCCGAAAATTATGTCTTTGAGGATGACACCCCCCCCCCCACAGCCCTCATGGTGAGGGTTGTAAGTTTTGTCCTCGAGGCATGTAAGGTTTTTATAAAAAGTGTTGTCGTAAAAACCTCAGAAAGGGCTCATTCGATTGGCAATCAGAAGTTCTAGTGCCCTTTTTAAGAGTCAAAGTGATCGGAGGGCAGATATCCCCCCCACACACACACATACACACCTCGTATTTTCCCGAAATGTATCTGATTGAAATTTTGAGGTGGCCATTTTGTTCATCGTAGTTGAAAGTTTTGGAAATTATGTCTTTGAGGATGACCCTCCCACAGCCCTCAGGTCAAGGGCTGTAATTTATACCCTGGGGACATATAAGGTTTTTATAGCGTTGTTGTAGAAACTTTAAAAAGGTCTCATTCGATTGGAAATTGAGAGGACTAGTGCCCTTTTTAATAACCGAAAGTGATCGGAGGGTAAATGCCCCCCACTGGTAATGCCCGGAGGGTAAATACACTTCCGATCAAAATTTTGAGATAGCCATTTTGTTGAACGCGGTTTAAAGGTCCAGAAATTGTGTCTTTGAGGATGAATACCCCCCCC
>JAQQPU010001936.1:26960-37175 GCA_029168905.1 Artemia sp. Kazakhstan ARC1039 | reverse complement strand
AAAAACGTATTTGACACTAAAAATTAAATGCAGGTATTTCATTCACAGAAACAGTTGAGTCAGCGGTGAGTCGTAGAGTTTACTGAGGGAATGTCTTGAGGCTCTCCGTTCTAGATCAATCACCTTGGTTGATGGATCAAGGATTCTATATATGGATGAGATCTCCGTGTTAGAAAATCTTAGTGGAAGTCCCAGGAAAAATTTTGCAAATCTGTAATACGTGGTTCGTATTTTTCGACGCCTAGTGAGGGACAACATTTCCCACAAGGGTGATATGTGTCAGATGGCAGGAGAGACGACGGCGTTGAATAGTTTTGACTTAATAAATCGATTAAATGACCACTTCCATTTGACAGCTTTTCTCTATGTTGACTCGTATTCCTATTCTTCTGTACAGGGTCACTAGGAGACGAAGATTCTCTTGTAGTCCCCTTAGCGTGCTGCTTAGGGGCAATAGGTCATCTGCATAAGAAATGAAACTTAGATCCAAGCCCTCCAAAAAGAACGTCCCTCGAACGAGTCTAGTTACAGAGTAAGTCGCAGAATTGAAGATGATAGGGCTTAGAACAGATCCTTGCCGAACTCCTTTGAAGAGCTGAATGGGTTCAGAAAGATTTTGCTTGCGTTGACCGGCGATTGTTTCCCATCCCAAAGCTAGACGAATATGCGTATGGGAGTACCAATCATGGAGAACAAGGACAATGCAGGGGTCGACTTCTGAATCTAAGAGGCACAACAGTGCTTGCGAGTGGATTGACAGAATCTAACGCAGCAGAAATGTCGATGCTGCAGGCAAACAGTAGCTTTTTAACTAAAGATGTTAACCTTTTTAATTTCATTATTCTTCTTAGTAACCTATGGGCGTGTCCACAGCCCAACTCATTTCTGAATCCAAGTTGTTTGTCTCTCATTAGAGCATCCGACTTAATATGGGGCATCAGTACCCTCTCAAATACTTTGCTGATAACCGATGAAACTTTTACAAAGCAATGGGTCTCGATTCTTTTTCAGAATATTGGATGTGTGGCAACCATGAAAGTTGTTGGCAGGTGTGAGTCCCTGCTATATCCTCATTTGGAATAGTAAGGCTAAGTACTCATGTAGAAGTTCTGTGCCGCGCTGTAAGTGCCTCGGAGTGATCCCATCGAGCCCTGGAGACTTGTTCTTTTTCAATTTTCTCACTTTTATTTCAATATGCCATTTGGAAACAATGACAGCAGTGCGGTGGAGTTTTACGCTGATTAATTGCCTATCTAACTCAGATTTATATACGGAGTCCAGCTCGTTGGGTGGCGGCGCAAACATGTCCTTTTAATGGTATACCCAACTTTTGTTGGGAATGGATCTTTGCACAACAGTGTCAGCCCTGTTAGATTGTATTCGCTCCCGTAGGATGTTTGGGTCACTCCTGCAATCACAAGACAACTTTTCCACTTGCTGGACTTGCATATTCTCGACAGTATGTTTGAATTCTTTTTTGGCATATCGAAAGCACTGAAAAACTACTCCAGAGCGGGGTTTGTCGTAATCCTTCCACAATTCGTACCAGAACTTGGATCTCTTCTTAGCAAAATTGACATTTGGGTTATCCCATCCCTTTTAACGAGTGTTGGAGTACACTTTTGCCAATGGAACAGCGGCAGATTCTGCAAGCTTCATAGCAAAAGATGTTCAGGGCTAGTCTGTCTTCATTTTGTCCATGAGTAAGCAGGTGGAACGGTACTTTGATTTTAGGAAGCGTCGAGTCAAGAATATCTTTACAATATGAATATCGGATAAATCAGTCAGAATATCGTACAATGACTGATTTATCGTGTGCCATTCACTCTTAATAAACCATGATCGCCTGGAGCACCGCTTATAGGTGGAGAATGGTACCGTTAAGCTAATCCCAAGGTGATCGCTACAATTGTGTTCCAGGTCAACAACGGCTTTAATCCACGTCGGAAGTAGGAAATTCACGAAAAAGTGATCGATATCTGATGTAGCCAGGGATGCGCTGTGAACAAACGTTCAAGGACTGGGACGTGAAGGACCGGGATTTTGGAACCGGGGCCATAGCGTCTGGCAGACACCCCCGTAATATGGCTAAAAAACGATGATCATCTAGAACCTGACAGTCGAAGTCCCCACAGATAATAATCATTTCTGACTTGTATTGTTTGACCAGCCTCCCGAGTCTCGCATAAACCTTCATGTAACGCCTTTCTGAGAGGATATCGCGATAATTTGTAGGGAGATACACTGATATGACTATAAAGCCATTTGGGCCAGGAACTCTAATCGCAGAAAGAGAATCGCATGAATCAATTAGCGTGCATTGCAAATTAGAGTCTGCAATGATCAAGATTCCACCACTCGGCCTTTCAACTGAGATGTTACGAATAGCAGGTTGAAAAAATAGTCCTTTCCTGGAATTCGATCAAGGATTGCTGAATGATCGAATGTTATCAAATGTTCCTGAATGCATATTATGCTATGCTTGGTTACTAGATTACTTAAAAGAGACAGCTTGTGTGGAGCGTGCCCGTATATATTTCTGCTATAAAGCGAGATAGTTCCATTCATTGCTTACGTTTGTTTGAATTAGCCTCTAATTGTTTCTTATAAACCGGGCATTGCAAGCTATAAAATGGATGCTCTCCAGAGCAATTAGCACATTTAGTACCACGGATACATGGGTTGTCTTTAGAGTTTTCGTGATCGCCAGAGCACCTGGAACACCTCACCCATTGGGGCAATCTCGTTGCAAGTGTTCGAATTTTTGGCATTTAAAACACCTCAGAGGGGCGGCAACATATTTGTCTACCTTGATATGGCAATAACCAATGTAAATGCCATATTTCAGTGCTTTTTCAAGAGCTTCTTTGTCTGTGAATGTTAGCTTGACTGACTTGCTAGTACCATAGCGTTTCGCTTCTTGGATCCCTTCCAAAGCAGACTCAATCTCCTCGTTTGTCGTATCTTCAGGGACAAATTTAGCCACAGCCAGAAATTTCGGTTTATGGAATTTAACTACAGCTGCAGAATTCGATTTTGTGCTATTAGCTACTGCTTCTGCATCTTGCTCGGTTCTAGCATACAATACCAGCGTATCGCTTCTCGTAACTACCTTCTGTACTTTTCCGGATGCACCATTGGAATCAAAAAATTCTTTCTGCTTTTGACACGATTTATACCCCCTCGACTACCCCTGTTTTCACCAAACGAATCTGATTAAAATTGTGAGATAACGATTTTGTTTAATATAGTCCAAAGAACATATAACAATAGCTTTAGGGTTGACACAACCCCCCAGTGCCTTGGGGATAGTGTAGTAAGTCATGCCCTGGGGGCATATAAGGTTTTATCGAATGGGTGGTCGCATAAGCTTCAGATGTGGCTCATTTAATTTGAAATTGGGAGTTATATTGCGCTTTTTAAAAATGAAGAGGGATTTGAGAGGAACAAGCCCCGCCCCCCTACGTCCATCATTTTCCCAAAGACATCCAATCAATATTTGGAGATAGTAATTTTGTTCATCGTAGTTGAAGGGTCTGGAAATTATGTCTCTGGGAAAACACCTCCGCCACCACAGCTCTCAGGGCAATGGTTATAAGTTATGCCCTGGGGGCATATAAGGTTTTTATAAAAGGATGATCGTATGTATTTGAGAGGGGACTCATTGGATTTGTAATCAAAATATCTAGTGTCCTTTTTAAGAGTGAAAGTGACGAGTGGGCAGCTACCCCCCCCCAACACGTCTTTTTTTACCGAAATGAATCCAATACAAATTTTGAGAGAGTAATTTTATTTGAAATAGTCCAAAGATCAGTTAACAAGGCTTTTGGGGTTGATGCAGCCTGGGGGCGATGGTAGTAAGTTATGTCCCGGAGACATTTATGGTTTTTATGGAAGGGATGGTTGTTTAACTTTAGAGGAGGCTCATTTGGTTGGAAATTGGAAGTTCTAGTTCCCTCTATCCCACGAGTCAAAAGTGATGGAGGGTAACTAGCCCCCCCCCCCCCCCGACAACCCCTCTTTTCACTAAACGCATCTGGTTGACATTGTGAGATAGCGATTTTTTTTTAAATAGTCCAAAGAGCATATAACAACGCCTCTAAGGTTGCCACACACACACACACACCCCCCCCCCGCGCCCTGGGGATAGGGTTGTAAATTATGCCCTGAAGGCATATTAGGTTTTTGTGAGTTGAGTGGTCTTATAAACTTCAGACGGGGCTCATTTGATTTGAATTTGGAAGTTATGGTGCCCTTTTTAAGATTCAAAAGTGATTTGAGAGAAACCAGCTCGCATCCCCCCCCCCCCCCACAAACTCATCATTTCTCCAAAGACTTCCAATCAAAACTTGGAGATAGTAATTTTGTTCATTGTAGTTGAAGGGTCTGGAAATTATTTCTGTGAGGAAGGTCCCCCCCCCCCCACACACACACACACACATACACACAGCTCTCAGGGCAAGGATTGTAAGTTATGCCCCAGGGACATGTAAGGTTTTTATAGAAAGGGTAGCCGTATATGCTTCGGAGGGGACTCGTAAGATTGGTAATCAGAAGTACTAGTGACATTTTTAAGAATCAAAGTGATCAGAGTGCAGCTACCCTCCACACGCGTCGTGTTTTGCTGAGATGCATCCAACAGAAATTTTGAGACAGTCCTTTTATTCAAAATAGTCCAAAGATCATGTAACAAGGCTTTTTGGATTGATGCAAACCACCAGAGCCTGGGGGTGATGGTTGTAAGCAATGCCCCTGCAATATTTATGGTTCTTATGGAAGGGATGGTTGTTTAAAATTTGGAGGTGATTCATTTTTTTGAAATTGGTAGTTCTAGTTCCCTATTAAGAGTCAAAAGTGATGGAGGTCAACTAGTGGCGCCCCCCAGGTGCCCTTCTTTTCATCGAACGCATCTGATTGAACAAGTTTCTCTAGCAAATAGCAGGCCAACTATAAATTCTTAAAGAAAAACCGAAAAGACTTAAACTATTATTTTCTTTTTCTCTGAAAAGGACTATGTCAATATAAAACCAACAGAAATTAATTAAAAAAACTTTTTCCACAAAACAAGCTTTTTCAAAGAACTCCATTCAACCAAAATGAGCGAAAATAGAATCAAATAATCTACCAAGTATAAAACTACCACAAATCAACATCGATAATTAAATGAAACCCAAAACGAACAGAAATTACAATAAATAACCGAGTCAAACTCAAAATAAGTAGAAATTAATATGAGTAGGGCTCAAAACCCCTATGCCTTCCCAGGGCCAAAACATAATTTATACTCTACTGACAAAAAAAGTTTTAAATATTTTTACTTTTATAACTTTAGTAAACCTAATATTACTAACAATCTTAAGGAATAAATATCAGCATATGTACGTTAAACTGACAATGCACATTCATTTGTTTTTTTGTTTTTTTTTTTTTTTAGTAAAGCGTAAATTATGTTCTGGCCCCTGGAAGGCATAGGGGGTTTTGAGCCCTACTAATGTTAGTTTCTGCTTGTTTTGAATTTGATTCGGTTATTCATTGTGATTTCTGTTGATTTTGGGTTTCATTTATTTATCGATGTCGATTTGTGGTAGTTTTACACTTGGTAGATTATTTGATTCTGTTTTTGCTCATTTTTGGTTTAGTGGAGTTCTTTACTTTTCTTCGAAAAACTTATTTGTGGAAAAAGTTTTTTTTAATTAATTATTAATAAAGACCGTGGGTGCAGTGAAGATGTTAAAAGTAGAATGGCCAATGCCAGGCTTTTTTTTTCACAGTTAAAAAATTTTTTGAAGAATAGGAAGGTAAATCTGCGAACCAAGATTAGAATATTGGAAGCCACAATGATGACAGTGGTCAAATATAGTTCTGAAGCGTTGTCGCTCCGAAAAATGGATGAAGATTTGCCTGATCTTTTCCAAAGAAATTGCCTACGGGTTGTTTGGGTACCCGACTGACTGACCGTATCTGAATTAGTAGGCCGTACTAAAAGTGTAGTTCAGCCCCATTTTCGAGGGCTATAATGAGAGAAAGGTTGAGATGGCCAGGGCGTTCTGCGGATAAACAATGAACTAGAAGCAGGTCTTCCATGCTCTGGGTAAGAGGATGTCATAAGGAAAGATTTAAGGGAAACGGCAACTTTCTGGGATTAAACGTATATAAATAGATTGTATAAACTTCTTATAAAATATCAAAGGGTTTAAAAAGTAATATTACTGTGTTATAAAATATAATACATTAAAAATATAGTTTTTTTGTAGTATGATATGAAAAATATAAATTTTACAATGGTTTCTATTAGTCAGGTCAAATGCCCAAAGTTTCGTCTCGTATTAGTTCCTCGTGTTCTTTGGGTCGCCCATCCATTTTACTATTGTCTCCATAAAATAAGTCATTTTCTTTTGAAGGACCGGTAGATCACGCTAAAGCCTTTGGGAGAATAGCTTTCTCTTGTCCAGCCAAAGATTTGCCTGCTATCCAAGCTAAAATGGATGAAACTGGAAATACAGTTCTAACGAGGCTTGTTAGTCTGGATACTCCTGGAAAAGCAACTGTTCAAGTAGTCATTCTGGCCGATCCCGTAAGTTTAACATCATTAAATTTAACTATATAGTATAATCGAAGTTAAATACATATAATAATTGGAATCTTAGAATTGAACTTAAAAAAAAAAGAAAAAAAAGTGTGACTGTTGGTAAGTGAAATATTAAA
Organism: Artemia sp. Kazakhstan ARC1039; assembly: GCA_029168905.1. NCBI lineage: Eukaryota > Metazoa > Arthropoda > Branchiopoda > Anostraca > Artemiidae > Artemia > Artemia sp. Kazakhstan ARC1039. Next base: position 30,470 of record JAQQPU010001936.1, on the reverse strand, counting down.
ATGAGTGCAACCTCTAAAAGGATATAGAAATTGGCGATTTGCATTCATGCTCCAAGGGTATTATTGGGAAAATCTCAGGTTTTTTTTTTGGGGGGGGGGGGGCTGAAGCCCCTCCTCCCTTTGTTTTATATCGAACTGGTTACCACTAAGATAAACACTTGATATTTGGCCTAGTGTGGGGGTGGTCTTTCATGAAGGAAGGTCTGAAGAAGGGACAAAGGGCGCATTTTTTGCCTCCAACTTGTTTTAGCAATGAATCAGCTTTAGATCGATATGAGACTGAGAAGTTGTCCTTAAAGCTGACGACACAGTATCTTAGTCTGGGTCAATGCTTACCCTTTCCTCGATTTTGTTGCGGTTTCTCCACATTTTTACAGAAGAAGATTGGGTTCTCCCAAATCTCCCCAGAAATAAACGTTAGCGAAAATTAGCGATGTGTATTTTGTGTCAAATTTGACGAATTTACGATTTTTAATATTTGGAGAGATTTTGGAAACCCCAATTTCTCTTTAGGATATACGGGAGTAATGGAAGAACTATTCTGGATAGCCTACTCCTAGAAAATTACTGTTTAAAAAGTCACTATTGCTGGAATTGCCCACTACTGTAAGCTGAGAGAACTTTTTTTTTTTTTTTTTTTTTTTTTTTTTTTTTTTTTTTTTTTTTTTTAATGTTAGCAACGAGGACGATTCACTTCCAAATTCAGATGATTTTTTTAATCTCGATATCTCATTCCTAACAAACGGAAGAATCAACCTACTCCTAGTCTCGTTTTTAAAAACCACATTCCTAGATTATAATGAAAAATTGTCTTAGATCAAGAATATCAAGAAACAAATTTATTTCATATATACACTTTCATTATTCCTAGGTTTGCAAAAAAGTTAATAAAAGCAATCTTCTTTTGAACAAAACATTCATTTGAACCTGGACGAATTTAGCGTTTAAACTGAACTTGAATTACGGAAAGTATCTCAATTATTACAGAGGTTTTATTTAGAAACTGTATCGATCACTTAGCGGTTGCTTCGAGCTTGTATAAAGTATTGTTCCAAAAATCCCTCTCAGAAATCTTGATGGTTTTAGAAGAGATTATAACTTCCAAGAACAAGCAAAAAAGAGAAATTTAAATGGAAGTTTGGTATGGGAAGATGAAAAATATATCCCAAAAGAATTTTTTTGCAGTTACGATTGTATAGTTACGATTCTTGTATAGTTACGTATAGTATAGATACTTGTATAGTTAACTTGTACTTGAATAGAAACTTGTATAGTTACGATTCATGTATAGTTACGTATAGTATAGAAATTGTATAGTTAACTTGTACTTGAATAGAAACTTGTATAGTTACGACTCTTGTATAGTTACGTATAGTATAGAAATTGTATTGTTAACTTGTGCTTGAACAGAAACTTGTATAAAAACTTGTATAGTTACGATTCTTACTAATTTGTAATTATTATTCCCCGTATAATCTTATTACAAGAAAAACTTTAAAAACAGGAATAATGTACTTGACTTCTACTGAATTTTCGTCGAAAATTTGATTTGTATCCTATGCTATTGCCTTCTTTTCAAAAATGTCGACTAAAATTGAGAATTAGGGATGAAGGATTTTGGAAAACAGTATGAAGATGACTGAAATCAGATGTTCGAGAGTGTACATCTAGCGACGTGTGCAGGCGAAAGAGAGGAGGAACTCGAAGCCTGGACATCCTCCGACGTCCTAAATTTTCTCCAACTTCTGGGACTTCTTATTCAAATTATCAAATAATTATTTTTGTTACTCTTCTTCCGAAAAAAATTCCTTCGTATATGGCTACAAATACTGTTTGAATATAGTTTGGACTTGTGTATGTCCAGCAGTCACTAGAAGACCTTACAAAAATTGTCATATGATACCAGCTCCTGTGTAGACACAGGTAAAACCTTTTATCAGGTAACCTTTATATAGGTAAAAATATTTGAAAGCCTTTATTTGGGGTCTCAAATTGCCTTCAAACTGCTTATAGACTGTTTGAATTACCCTTATTTCATGCCTATCTACCTTGGTTCTGGCTGATTGTGTCTGGCGATTTCATAAATAAAAATCCAGAAATATCAAAGGAAATTTTATAATTGGTATAATTAATCCATAATTTAGTAGAAATGAAGTTCAAATTTCCAATTGTTTAAAGTCAAAATTCAGTCTGGCCAAGATTGACTGATTAAGTTGACCAGTTGGTATTAAGCTGGTAGATCTACTGGTTGCAAAGTTCTAACCTGAAAAGCAAGCATGCAATAGTGTAATGTAGGCTAAGCAAGATGGTGCTGGCGATTGTTCTTCTCGTCGTTAACGACACTTTCTAGTCTTGTAAATTCCCAATACTCTTTGGTAAAATCTATAAGACTATAGCTTGTATGTGCCATCTAGTAAAACCTGAGTGGTACCCCAGTACTCAAAATTAGAACAACTAAAGGTGTGCAAACCCTGAACGAAAAGACATCCGTCTGCATGTACAATCTAGTAAACTTAACTGGTACCCCTCAGCACTCATTATTAAAACAACATCCTTGCTCGCCTAGTGTCCAAGCCATACTTGTTTGACTTGAAGTAGAATTTATAATAAATAGGGACATTAAAAATGTTGGTAATTAAATGGTCTTGCATTAAAAAGGCAGATTTTTGCAACACCAATTTTTGTAAGATCATTTGTTCTGTTGCTTTTAAGACATGCGTAACATAAGGGGTTGGTTTTGTTGCTTTTAAGACAAAAACAAAAGTAAAGGGGATCTGATTTACTGCAAGAGACATTAATGAAAAGAGACATCAATGTTTTTGAGTACTTAGTAAGAGCCGTTGTATCCCTTTGACTTTTGTCGTATCCCTTTGACTTTTCGTGTCAAAGCAACTTTTGCTATGTTTTTACGTTCGAACGTCTGAAAGTTTCAAACTGTGTTATTTTATGGATTGAATAGTTGCATTTAGTACGCGGTGAATTTCATATGACTCATTGTGTCAATACAACTTTTGCTGTTTTCACATGCAAACATATAAAATATTGTTTTGTTATTTTATAGATTAAATCTTATTTATTTTGATTATTATTTTAGTTTAAATTTGTTTAGGTTTCATTTGCTTTTCAAATTTGAATACTAGTTTTCTGTATGAAAGGCTACCTTTTGTAATGCAAGATGTAAAGATAAGAAAAGATATTCAGTAGCACAATAAATAATACAAGCAAAATGAATAGCTAAAGGAAATGAATTTTCAAAATAAAAGTAGAACAAACAAAAAGGATCAAATATAAGCGCTTTAATTCACGAAATATGATATGCTGGAGACAAGATTTAAAAACAAAAATGTCGAAAGTGTATTTAAGTATGTTACTTTCAGAACTGAAGCCATAAGGCCTTGTAGTTTCAATACTATTATTTTTACATTGTCGCAATTTGATTCAATTTGAAAAAAAATTGTTAATGCCACTTTTAAGGCTGCCACTCTTTGGGATTTCTCCCCAAATTTTAGG